>QMFG01002480.1:0-10698 GCA_003314545.1 Ramaria sp. MG151 | reverse complement strand
CCTCCTCCTCCTCCCATTCACGTGTGCATCCATCTTCACCTTCACCTTCATCTTCGGCTTCTTCCTCTCCAGAATCTTTCTCGTCGTCGGTGGAAGAATTAGGAGTACCGTTTTTATCGTCAAGTTTTAGTGCATCTATGTACTATTCATAAAATGAACGAGTTGTTTAAACTGAGAGCAAACACGACGCACATCTTCCAGAACCTTCATTTCCTTTCTGGCAAAGCCGCTTGCAGCCACAACAACATCCAAGCGAAATCCGTCATCTTCCTTCTTATCACTTTCCGAAAGTGTGCTTCTAAATCTTGGGTATAGAGCACTTTCATATCGAAAGCGTCGTTTAAAAAATGTGCGTATGCAGTCGACGTCGCGGTTGAAATACCTAGGGAAACGAGAAGGATAACTCACGGTCACTGTCAAGGTCGCTGGCATCTGGCTTACCATTCTGCATTTCCATGGGACGTACTTACCATTTGCGGAAAGTCGATGATGACCGGCTCGCCAGAATCCCGACGGATAAGAATATTAAACTCGTTGAAATCGCCATGAATAAGCCCAGCATGTGCAAACCGCACAATGATATCCATTAAACTCGAGTAGAGTCGTCCTGGGGAGTCAACCTCAGTCACCTGCCGTCTAAAAAAGCAAACGTTGGAGCAACTACGGCAGCCGTGGCATGCGACTCACAGTGGATATGCATCGATGAGTTCCATCAGTATGCAATGTCTAGCTTGATCTATCGGTCTCGGAACAGGGAAATCATGCTCATGTAAAACCTGAAACCTGGCAGGTTCGACCGATGTGAACTATACACGCGCTGGAAGTCATACCTTCATGAAAGCCCACTCTTTTTGAGCAGCTAGTCGTGACATGTACATCCAAGATGCCGATTTACGCTTGCCCAAATAGTCGCGTTTCGACTTTATGGCACGGAACGAGATACGACCCAGGCTGCAGAAAATTACACATTCTCAGACCGGCATCGCATAAAGAATAAGGTTCCCGATAATATACCGATGAAGCTTCAACACCATTTTTTTCCCTTCTGCATCGGCTACAGCGAATATATCTGACGCAGTCTTCAGACAAACATAATGCGGCGATCAAGACAGAATCGTACCAGATTCCTTGCCAACACCTATTTGGTTGCCAACAGAATACACCGACTCGCGCTTTGAGAGCGCACGCATAGCCAGATAGTCATACCCGCCGTACGTTAGTCTGTATCCTTCGTCTAAAGTACTAGGTGTGAACGTAACGACACCAAACGAAAGATGACGTTACATTTGGAATTCTGGACTTTGGCGATTAGGTTCCTTTTGGCTAGCGATCCCAAATGTTTGTTCACACCACCAGTACGTAATCCCGATATCTGCGCTATGAGAGGATTAGGGACAACTTCATGATTTTTAGATCCCATTTCGACCTGCATACTTCAACAACTTGAAGCATTATAGAAGGGTATCGACATACAGCAGTAAGAACCCTGAATTCATCTGTTGTCAAATAGCGAAGGTCTGTAGCGTCTAGCTTCATGTTTTTTGAGCTTGAGGTGTAGGATCACGTGTGCGTCTATTTCCCATTCCCGATACGGGATTAATTACTCGCACCGTGTCATTTATAAAACGGAGCACCATGTCCACGTTATTCCCATCATTTCTTCTCACTGTTTGGACATCTATTTCACCTTTCGAACATGGGCCCCAATGGCAGAATTAATTGGAGTAAAGTGGATCAGCCTGATTTTGTTTTGCAGGCGTTCCCCAGCAGACGGTCAGTTGTCTATGGCACGAAGGGGATTGTGTCTTGCTCCCAACCATTGGCATGCGAGGCTGGTTTAGAGATTCTACAGAAAGGCGGAAATGCGGTGGATGCGGCTGTTGCTACTTCTGTGGCACTCAACGTAACAGAGCCCAGTTGCTGCGGCATTGGAGGGTATAATTTTTATCAGGTTCACCTGACTTCGCGCATCGACGTGTAAATTTCAGGGACGCTTTTTGTCTTTTTTACGAGGCAAAGTCCAAATCCATCAAAGCCCTCAATGGCTCGGGGCACTCCCCCAAGAAGCTCAATATTGAGCACATGCGTTCCCGAGGTGTTACTGGATCCACCATCCCCATGACTGACCTCAACTCGGTCACTGTTCCTGGTGCGGCAGCCGCATGGATTGATGCTGTGGATGCTTTTGGAAGTGGGAAGGTGACTGTTGCGGACGTTTTCACACCTGCCATTCGTTTGGCAGAGGAGGGGTGAGCAAGCAGCATTCATACTTCTGGTGGTGGGGGCCGAGCTTCTTTCCAGCGTCCCTGTGTCTGAGATTCACAGTTACGCAGTACGTCATAGCATTAGTCTCACTGGCACATATCATACCTTGTTATCTAGTGGCAACGCGCTGAAGATCTCATAAAGAATGCATCCCCTGATGCTGACTCGATGCTTCTCAACGGCAAGGCTCCACTTCCGGGACAAATAAAGACTTTTCCTGATCTTGCCAAGACCTTTCGTCGGGTTGTGGAGCATGGCAAAGACGGTTTCTACAAAGGTCCAATAGCAAAAGCCATCGTCGAACTCATCCAGAACAAAGGCGGTGTGATGGAACTGGAAGATCTAGCTAACCACCAAACCACGTTTGTAGAGCCCATCAAGTATACTTACGCAGGAGATGTCACTGTATATGAGGTAAAGAATTTGTTTATGATACTTTTCCTATTATAGACTCATCTAATGTATTAAGTGTCCGCCCAATGGGCAAGGTATTACTGCTCTTCTGGCATTAGGGATACTCGATGCGTTAGAATCCCAGGGAAAGATCAAGTCTATCCTGGAGACTGAGCATAACTCTGCGGAGTACCTGCATATTCTTGTGGAAACACTACGGTTTGTCTTCCTGGTGCTCGGTTGCAGTAAATGGTCTAAATAACAAAAATACGAAACATAGCTTGGCGTTTGCAGGTAGAATAATTACTCTACTGTCCAAGACACTTTGCTGATTCTTAATGGATCCTTAGACAGCAGATACTATGTTACGGATCCTGACATAGTGCACGTACCTGTGACTGAACTTCTGAGCAAGGCAAGTCATAGTTGTATATCACCCGACTTTTAACTTATTCAGGAAGTTAGGAATATCTTGCTAAGCGTGCTGCTCTCTTTGACTCGAAAAAAGCCATTCCGAATCTGCAACATGTTAGTGAGAACTCACAACACTAAATTTCAGTTTTGAACCTTGTTGTGTTAGGGTCACCCAGTTCAATCGTCGGATACAGTATATTTTACTGGTATGTTGCCGCAGCCAGTGTTAATGCACTTGATAACCCTTTTCTTAGTTACCGACCAGTGGGGGAATGCATGCAGTTTCATTCAGAGCAACTATGCAGGTTTGCTGTTCATCTTTGGTCTCAAAAATGTTTACCGACTCGGCTTTTTCACTAGGTTGGGGTACGGGAGCTATCCCAAGAGGCACCGGTTTCACCCTTCAAAACCGGGGATCTGGGTTTTCTCTCCAAGAAGGCCACCCGAACCAATTGCAAGTAAGCCATTGTTATATGCTGTTTATCTTCGTCTAAGTAACGGTTTGATAGGGTGGAAAACGACCATACCATACGATCATCCCGGCAATAGCTTTAAGGGGAGATGAATTGTTTTTGTCTTATGGCGTAATGGGCGGCTTCATGCAGGTTAATGGCACGGTTTCTCGTTGATTGCTGAAACCATTGAGTTAATATCCTGCTTAGCCGCAAGGTCATGTCCAAGTTCTTCTCAATATCTTGCGCGGTTGGACACCCCAAGCAGCCCTTGATGCTCCCCGTTTCTGTATCTCTGCAGCTCTTCCAGACTCTGAAATCAAGGCGAAGGTAGAGGGTTCTGAAGGCAATGTTAACAGCGAGGTATACTTCGAAGAGGGCATATCACCTGATACAGTCTCAAAACTTAAAGGTTTGTCTTCTCATCGCCTCCTTTACGTAAACTAATCTTTTCGTCAAATTCAGAAATGGGCCATGATGCATACTTACTTACGGGCATGAAGAGAAGTCTCTTTGGAAGGGGTCAGATGATCCAGAAGCTTCCAGATGCAACGGGCAGGTTGCTATGGGCTGCTGGATCCGATCTACGCGCCGACGGCCATGCTGTCCCACAAATCTAATGGTTCCGAATGTAGATAAACGAGTTGGAAACAAATCATGTATCCCACACTACAATCTTAGGTTTTACATGCGCCTCTGTCTTTCATTGCCTATTGCTTGTCTCCGACGATATTCTCTAAGCTCTTTGGTTTTGTCAGGGCCACGTATACGACCCCATCCTGCCAGGGGAACAACAATAACAGTTGCATTGTCCTCACTACCCAAGTCTTCCGCGAAAGACATGATGGCAGATGCCGCTTGTTGTGGGTCGGAAACACTGCGTGCGAGATCCACTATCTCGTCGTCAGAAAGAACAGAACTTATGCCGTCCGAGACTGAAACGGTGTATGCCCACTCTTGACCTACTAGTGGTCAGATAGTTCTGGAGGTGAAGCACCCTCATTACCTTTCAAAAGTTTGGTTCGAATTTCCGGTTCCGGGGTGACTCCAAAGGGCTTGAATTTTTTGTCGCCCAGCCTGGAAATTAGGTCGTTGTGGAGACACGACGCATCATACGTTATTTCACTAACCCCCGTGTATTTGCCAGTGCTCCCATCCATCTAGAGTACAAATGAACACAAATAAAAGCACTGCATAGTTGCATACCTTGCTTCTCCGAACGAGTCTGTGATTAATCCAGTACCTCCCAACCTCCTGAGGCGAGCAGCCTCTCCTCTTGTCTCAGCATGGTGATCCTCAGTCATTGCATGGACATGTCCACCGTCAGTTGAACATAACAGTATTCGAGTATCCCTTTTGACGACGCCATCAGGAAAACGATCATGAACGTGTAAAATATCTACTCACCCACAATGTGCAACGGTCAGTGCTACCTGATCTGCCGCAAAGAAAGCTTTTGACGGAGTATCTAAGGAGTGAAACAGCGCAACGGACGCTGTAGACCCCTGCTTGGACGATTCTTTCAGTTCAGATATCTCCTTATCCGCCTGAAATTACTTCATTTCATATCATGGAATGCTTGATGACCCAGGCAGAAAGTGAAAACAAACCTGCAAGAATGCTAAGGTAGCTCTAGACTCAAGGTCTAGCGGTGGAGATGAAGTCAGACTGCCCTTATCCCATTTCCTCAGAACGCCGCCTTGATAACGCTTGAAGTAGCCGCCAAGGCTCTTCACCCAGGTGTGGACCTCAGGTATCTGAGACTTATTGACTGATTCAAAAAGTCCTTGTAATTCACGGCGTAGGTAGTCCGATACTACACCACCTCCATGACTGGAATCGATCATCAGCCTTACGGTGTCCTAGTTCAAATTTTCATGACATGCTCACCCATCGTATATTCCAACAAAAAGAACTTGACCTGCCAAGTTACGCCCTACACTATCTGGGTCCCAGTCAATGTCGTGATGCTGCTTGAGGCTTATTTGTAGTTCATCGGGTTCAACCATCAGGCAACAGACACTATGTCCATCTTCCTGGTAGCTGCACGAATTTAGCTTCAAATGAAGTACTACAACTGTGCTGACCTTCTGACACCTCGAGAGACAGCAACCCCAATCACTTTTGGTGAAGTTAGTGGGATGCGCAGATATCCGCCTTATATATTGTTATGTCAACAAGGAGATTAAACGCGATAACTATACGAGGACCACCTGCTGGTAAAGCAGTTTTAACAAAGTCATGGTAGCGAGCTCTCTGGAATATCAGCGTCTTGAACGATAAACCATGTATTCGGAATGTGCGAGCATGACACAACATAGCATGGTAAACCGTTATTAGTCACGTGGTCCAGCTTTCGACGAGCCACCACACTCTGCAATGTGAGATTGCTAGACTTTCTCTGTAAGATCAGTTATTCATATCCTTTAGGGGGCACGGATCCAACGATAAACTATATATCACCCATACCGAACACTCAGGTCAATGGGGGCAACATACTGCTGGATCCTCTGGTTACAAAGCGTGCATTTCTCGCGATCCGTAAATGTTTCTTTGCGACTAATATTATTTTATACGCCTGTAGAAAACAAGAAGCACCACATCCTGGGTCTCTCGTCCCATTCGACTGTTGCTCTCTGTCATTTCAGCCGTTCGATCATCCTGTCTGTGCTCGTAACGAAGATGGTACTGGCACCGTGTATGACTTGGTCAATATCATTCCGTGGCTCAAGTGAGTTGCTCTGAATTTCATTTGTTGTAGATCTCAATTAATTTAATGAACAGACTGCATGACAACAAGCATCCCACCAATGGCACAGTCATCAATCCCTCCTCTCTCATTACTCTCCATTATACTCGAGATGCCAACGGCGAGCTGCATGATCCAGTGACGTTCAAGCGCTTCAACGAGCATTCACACATCGTAGCCATTGCTACAACTGGGAATGTTTTCCTGGCTGAGAGCATCAAGGGCAATCGCGACCTTGTGGCTGATGTCGACTTCAAGAAGTAAAACCTATGTTATTTTTTTTGGCTCCTTAGTTCATACAGTTATTCAGGAGTGACATTATTACTTTACAAAACCCACACGCTATCTTTGTAGCACCAGTCAAAGCCCCTGCGAATGCAAATAAGGAAAAGGCTGTGGCGAAAGCAACCCTTGCAGTCACTCAGAAGAAAGCCGCTTTGCCTTGTGAGTAATATAAAGGTCTTTGACATGAAATCTGACTTCTTTCGTCAATAGGGAATGCCTCACCGTATTCGACTGGTTTACCGGGAGCTTCGTTAACCTCGACATCAGTTGATCCTCATACAGCGACGTCGACGGCTCTTTTCGATGAGGTTTGTCATCTTGATTTTTTTTAATGATGTTCAGGATTCGCGTTCATATTTACTTTGCCTAGGAAGAACTTATGTTTGACCATATTTCCAACCCTCCCAAAGGGAAAGGTAAAGAGAAGGATGTGGGTAAACGAAGAGCCTATGTCCGCATGGTGACGACACTAGGAGGGGGAAGTCTCAACTTAGAGCTATTTTGCGAAAAGGTCAGAGTCTACATTCTTCAGCCACTCAAAAGGTATACATATACACTTACAAATTAGGCTCCAAAAACATGTTACAACTTTCTTATGCTCGCAAGATCGGGAAAATACGATGATTGCCTCTTCCATCGTCTCGTTCCTGGATTTATGGTGCAGTTCATTTCAAAAGATGTTTGTTCGGTCTTGTTTAAATTCGAACCACTCTAGATTCAAACAGGTGACCCCACTGGTACAGGCTCTGGTGGGCAATCATATTGGGGTACACCCTTCCGGGACGAGTACGACGTCAAGAACGCTGCCAAACATGACAGTCGAGGTGTTGTCGCGATGGCGAATCGAGGGGCCGGCACGAACACGTGCGTTCCTGTTATGCGGCCGTGTTGTTATCGTATTAATCTGCCTTGCACCCTGGCGTAGCTCACAGTTTTATATCACTTTCCGCGCAACACCGAACTTGGATGGCAAGCATACCGTGTTCGGAAAGCTTGTGGGTGGGGAAGACATTCTTGACGCTTTGGAAAAGCTGCCTCGTAAGGATGGCACAGAGCGTCCTAGTAAGCCCATCAAAATAAAAGAAGTCGTCATGTCTGTGCATCTCTACCTCCCTTGTGTATAATGACTGAGCGGTGCTGGAACAGCTACCAGGATCCTTTTGAGGAATACAAAACGCGGCTCGCAAAAAAGCTCGCCCATCGCGCAGAAGCAGAAACGAATCCCCAGCCAAAACCGTCGCAGAAAGCGGGTGATGACGTTAATTGGTTTGGCGTAAGGCTCGGTACTGGTGCTGGAGATACAGTCTTGGGTGCCAATGGGACTGGCGCAACTGGCGTAGGCAAATACCTAGATCTGAAGCGTCCTAGGGACGAACCGGTGGGTGGCGATGTACTAGGGGGACTTGAAACGAAAAAACGCAAAAAGATCGGGTTTGGGGATTTCGAGGGATGGTGATACGCCCCCTTTGTATTAGAGATTGGTGTATGATATAAATGCTGGTAGTGCATTATTGTTATACATTCCAAAAAGATTACAATTGCGACATCATCTATGAAATAATATTTAGCGGCCTAAAATAACGGCGTCAACGCGACTTCATTGCGCCTCCAGCACACCCCGTGGCTGTTCCTGCGGTTCGGGAACCCGCATTGGTTCGTCTAAGAAATTATGTGAGTACTCGAGATGTATTAAAACAAAGGCGGAGGAAAAAGACGAAACATTGGAAACGAGTTCACCTTTTGGTGCAGCTGGCAGTTCAACATGGGAGTGTTGCTCTTCGATGGGTGGCATGGCCTCCTCGGTTTGCAACTGAGCAAGTTCGCGTTGTACTGCATCCTCGTCGTCGGCCGTCATAACATTCGACAACATCTCATTAATTTCCTACGGAGGAACGAGGGGATTGGGTGGCCGTTATCAGCCCCCCACTCCCCCCCACTGTGAGAACCACATGGATGTTTCCCCCCCAACCCCCGGCCACACACGGAAAATAACGCGCGAGACACACCTGCTGGTACGCGATAGCCTCCTGCGTTTCGCCCATGAGCCTTTCTACGCTTTCAATATTCATCTCTTTGTGTATCTCTGCGAGAACGGCGTTGCCTTGTTTCAGGCCATGCAAGATAGATGCTTCAACGAGAGAAAACTCTATCGTGGAGACCTAGGAACGTATATAGCGACGACGCAGATGAGAGAGAGGGGGTAAATACAGAACGTACAAGGTCTTCCAGCGTCTCGAGTTGCTTATCCGTTTTGATAAGAATTGATTCTTGATACTTCCGTCGGCGCAAGGCAATGATCGCACGGTCTTTCTGACCTGCCTTCAGGCATGCCTTGGCAACCTCATGCTCTCGGTCCAATACCCCTTGAATCTAGAAGAATGTTTGAATAGTAACCCTTGAGGACCTGCGAAACACAAAGTTGTAGAAAATATTCTTCACCTTGAGCTGATACTGTCGGAGCTTGTCGCGTTGCAGCTTGAGGCTGGCGGATGGTATGGGATAATGAGCATGGGGACAAAGGGGAATGTGAGGATGGGGACAGACTCCAGGATAGCGCGGTCCCGCGCTGTTATCTTTGGCATGGACGGACGGGAGGACGAGTTCCCCATCCTCGAGCTGTTCAAAGTCAAAGCGCCAGTAGGTTGGTGTGTTCTATTAATAACTACTACATATATTGGCTGACGCCGCACTTAATCGGGCCTTGGGAAATTGCCGCGCTGCTGCGCTAGCACTCAAAACTGTAAGTACAATGAACCAGCACACCTGTCAACACTGCGCCTCAATGAATATTCCTATTTTCTTCTCCTACATAATATGAGAAAAACTGAAAACTGAAAATTTTTAATGGACCAATATGCGAGCATTAGGTGCTGACAGATTAGCCTCGCACTAACTAGTAATAATTTGACAATATCAGCTTGTTTCGTCTTCAATTTGAGCTCTTTTACATATATCACTAGCATGATGACATTGGAAGTTGTTATGGCCATTGTTTTATCCTTATGTTGTTGTTTAAGTCCCCTAGACCAAGAAATTGCTCTGAAGTCTCAAAAACACCAGCGCGGCAGTTGCGCGGCAATGATGCCCAAATATGGTCATTGCCGCGGCACTGCCGCGCACCTGAAAACAGTGCCGCGCAAGTCTTCAATGACTTTGGGTGGCCCATACAGGCTAAGGACACAAACCTGAGACAACATTTGCATGTGAAACTATTAGCTAAGAAATCTCTATGGGGCTGCAGAATCTCATCTGGTTTGGATGTATATGGGACATTGTGATAGTCTAAAAGCTTATTCTCTTCATGAGGCAAAGTACAACTGAGTGTCTATCTTCCTAGCTATGAGTCAAGAATGAGAATTTTTAATATCATTTAATGTGAAAAACATACTCTAATTCTATGCTATTTGGCCTTATCTCTCCATAAATAGTCAACAATATGACTTTGAGAGACCCAAGCTTCAGGGTCAGGGGCAAAAGTTCAATAGTGATTAGCATGCCACCATACTAGTTTCCATGTGAGCTTATTATATCAGATAAGAGGTGCAGGGTAATAGTATTTTCCATGTTTGGCTAGAGCACCCTTTCCTGCACTGAAGGTATTTCACATTAGGATAAGTGTTGATATATATCTTGTATTCACTTACAAGAGCCTATTGAACAGAGGTTTCTTTGAAAAGGGGTCCAATGCCTAGCATCATTAAGGCTAATCAATAAACTAGAATTATTATTTGAAATTCCTACTAATCTTATAGAACAAGGTTAAGTCTATCTTTATCTGAACTATGCCACAACTATCACAAATAAACAAGGTTTTTTTAGTCAAGGTACTTGATCTACCTGTCAGAATTCAAATAATAGCAACAAATGTTGTGGATGAATGTTGGGTTAGTAAATGTGTTCGGAAATTTTCTTAATGGTGATAGAATGGTTTTGGAAAGAGAATAGAAATCCTACAGTAAAAGCGAATGACTTTCGGAACGTCTGCGAATGAAGTGCGTAGTTCCGAAGAGACAGAAGTTCCGAAAGGATTCTATCTCGTGAATCGAATGAACTTTGCAGTTCATGTCGATCATAGCCAATAATCTTACATTGCTTGAAGTAGATTTAACTGACAAAAGTTGGATTGAAAGGCTTACTCAA
>QMFG01002478.1:0-12454 GCA_003314545.1 Ramaria sp. MG151 | reverse complement strand
AGAGTCGAGCGGCTCCTAATGCTGTGACCGTAGTGTTGGTCGGGAGGAAATGGGCTCGTTTGCTCACTGAGTCTACCACATTCATGACCGCGTCAAACCCTTGGGACTCCGGGAGCTCGACAATGAAGTCGACACTAATCGTGTCCCATCGGTGCTCAGGGATCGGCAGTGGCTGTAGCTCGCCCATTGGTGCACTCCTTTGTGGCTTAGTGCGGAGGCATAGGTCACAGGTCTTCACATACTGTCCAATGTACCTGGACATTTGTGGCCACCAGTAGTTCCGAGACACAAGTCCTAATGTCTTCCACCTCCCGGCATGCCCGGCTACTCGGGTATCATGGTGTTGGAACACAATATGTCGCCGAAGTTTGGGGTCGTTTGGTATGTAGGCTTTCCCCTGAAACAGTAGCAGGCCGTCTTGTTCAGACCACTCCGAGGCTCTTACTGTGTGTGAGTGTCCTTTCCGAAGCTCTGAAATAGCCTTGGTCACCGACTCCTCCTTGTCCCCATCTCAGGTCATCTGAAGGATGACCCGAAGGATGTTTCGTTCTTCACCTATAGCAGCAAGTCCTTCGAGGGCCCGAATGGCAAAAAGCTCAGGTCGGAGTAACGTTCGGTCTTCGTTGTCATTCGCTCCGGATCCGTGGTCAGGCCTTCGGGACAAGGCATTGGTTTTCCCCATAGTTTGGCCGGGTCTATGGTGGAGCGTGAAGTCAAAACGAGATAGGTATAGTGACCATCGGGCTTGTCTTTGGTTGAGCTTCTTTGAGGTTCGGAAGTACTCTAAATTCTTATGATCTGTCCAGATCTCGAATTTGAGTTGTGCCCCTTTCAGGAGGTGCCGCCATTCCTCTAAAGCTCAGATTATAGCCAACATCTCTTTGTCATGAATCTCATAGTTCCACTCCACCGGACTAAGACTTTTGGATAGAAAGGCTATGGGGTGCCACCTGTCATCCTCGGATTGTTGAGAGATGACTGCTCCTGTTGCAAAGTCTGAAGAATCAGCCTCCACTCGGTACATCTGGGTGTCATCTGGGAACACCAGGACCGGGGCCGAGGTGACGAGTTCCTTGAGCTTGCAAAAGGCTATGTCTTCGGGTTCGTCCCACTTCCAGGTATCCCCCTTCTTTGTCAAATCAAAGAGGGCTTGGGCGTGGTGGGAGAAATCTTTGATGAACCTTCGGTAGAAATTCACAAATCCGAGGAAGGCTTGTACCTCCTTTCGGGTCTTTGGAGTCGGCCAATCTGTAACTCCTTTAACCTTGATCGGATCCATCTCGGCGTGTCCTTCGGAGATGATGAGTCCGAGATATTCGATGGATGTACATAATAAAGAATATAAAGGAGATTTTTATCTGTTTTATTTTATTTTATTTGTGCTGTTTTTGATGTTTTCTTCGAGTTTGTTCAAGGCGGCTCTTAAGCACCTAAAATATAATCTAAGCGAGATGTAATTCTAGCGCGGGGGATGCGCTGATGCGGAAGCAAAAAGTAAGCGCTTAAAGTTCGCATACAGTAACACGAACTGTAGATAGACAGATAGCTGCAACTTAACGATTTTGAGATGAACAATGAGTTCAATAGAGTGCTTGAATTGATGACGAACGGCCAGTGACGATTCACTAACAAAGCAGGCGATGTTGAGATATAAAGCAAAGATTTGGAGACTGTTCTGAGAGTGTGGAGGTTATACTGCCTTAGATTTTGGAGAAATATACAAGCGTACTTATAGTCTGAGCTAGCTAATAATTGTCCTTTGTGTTTCCAAGAAAAATACTGGGGCAATGGAGCGATTCTGGGGTTGCAGTCTACATGAGGGGAGAAATGCTCAAAATATGTACTAACACATGTTTAAAATATCTGAAACTGATCGTGAGGTGGTAGGGATTGTGGATCATGCGTTTCACTACTATATTCAATCAAAAGAACAAGAAAAATAATGACAGGAAATCCTGAAACTCCATTTCGAAGCTCTGGGCGCTTGATTAAATGAAATCGAAGTGATCGGCTTCGTTCGTGGATCGGCGACGATAGGGGTGGTTCAGAATAGAAATAGTAGTATCGTAAGGGTTGTTGGAAGTGTTTCAGAGCCACGCGGGGCTCGATCGGTGGCTATTGAAGCCCGTTCATGTCCGAAGCGCATATATGCGCACGTTCGTCCCTGCATGGGCCGGGCATCGTTGGCTGAATGATTCTAAAGATGTAAACAAATAATTTCCTAAGGCCCAGAGCCTTGGATTGACATTAGTACTTGTTTTTATTAGTTTTTATTGGTTTTATTCTAGGCGGCGCTACTGATGCATCAGTAGATTATGTAATGCAAAGCCGCGTGGTGGGAGAAGAAGAAATAATAAAATAACAGTACATTCGAACTCGCACTTCTCGGGTCGGAGACAGAGCCCATGCTCTTGGAGTCTCTCCATCACTCTTCGGACTACCATCCTGTGTTCAGAGATAGTCTTGGAGAAGATGAGAATGTCATCCAAGTACACACAAACCACCCCTTCCATGATGAGGTCTCGGAAGATGTCATTCATCATCGTTTGGAAGGTGGCCGGGCTATTGGTCAGTCCAAAGAACATCACCCGAGGTTCGAACAGGCCTCGGTTGGTTCAGAAGGCTGCCTTCCACTCATCCCCTTCTCGGATCTGGACATTATTATAGCCCCACCGAACATCAAGTTTGGTGAAGTACTTGGCGCCTCGGAGTTGGTTGATAAGCTCGGGGATGAGAGGGATCGGGTACCGGTTTTTGATCGTCATAGCATTTAGGTCTTGGTAGTCCTGTACGAGTCTGAGCGCTCCATCTTTCTGTTTGATAAAGAAGACCGGCGAGGCCATCGGGGATTTCGATGGTCGGATCTTGCCCGAGCAAAGGGTCTCTTTCAAGAATTCATCCAGTTGCATCTGTTCATTTGGAGATAGGGGGTACACCTTGCAGTTAGAGGGCTTCGCACCCGGCTCTAGCTCAATAGCATGGTCCCAGATTCATTGCCCTGGCAGGGTGTCAAAGGAGTCCTTGGAAAAGACATCTTCGAAGTCTCGGAGGTACTCGGGGATTTCGGACGAGGCCTGATGGTGTTTGTGATGAGCCTCGGCTAGCCTCTGAGACATAGTTTGAGTGGCTCGGATCTCGTGAAGGGCCGGGTCAAGTGGAACACAGAGCAGTCGGTCACCTTGTGAGAGTTGATCACCTGGTCCTAACTCAGGAATGAGGTCCGAAACTTCGGACTCGGAGTCCGAGACCTCGGTCCAATGATCCGAGACTTTGGGCTCGGCACCCAAGTCTTCAGACTCTTCGAGGGTGAGGTCAGGCATCGGTCCAGCTTGGCAAGCTCGGATCCTGCGTTCTGCTCTCCAGGCTTCCTTTTGTTCCTTCTTAACTTCAGTCTGGCACATATGGCACTTGTCCGGGCATTGGCTCATGGTAATCTTTCGAGTCTGCCAGTTAATCTCCGGGTTATGCTCGGCCAGCCAAGTGTATCCGAGCAGCAGGTCTTGCCTCCTGAGATTGGTGACCGCAAACGACATTTGTTCTGAATGACCATCTACTCCGAGGATTGCATCTACTATCTCTGTTATAGCACCAGCATCGTTGGGGGACCCGTCCACATTATATACTGGAATGGGGCGTTGGAGTGTCCAAGTCGTGATTTGGTTACGTTCCACGTAGCTTCGGCTTATGAACAGCCCAGTCGCTCCGCTGTCTATGAGTGCCGGAGCCAACATCACTTCGCCCGTGTCAGTGGTTTGAATCTCCACTTTGACCGAGAAGGATTTTGGGTTGGCGGTGGAGGCGACGACGTATTTCTTAGGGAGTCACCTCTCCCACCATTGGTGAGGAGGGGGGAGGGTTTCTTTGGGTACGGCTGTGATGGATTCTTTCGTCTGTGAGGTGGGGGAGTTTACTTCACCCTCAATTTCAAGACAGGAGAATCTATTATGTACAGGCAGTGGGGGCATACTATTCACCCACTGCAGCCTCCAAAATCCTCTAAGGAATCTGCCTCTGGGTTTCCCTTGGGTCTCAGTCCAGTCTTAGGGTCCATGGTCTCAGATGCATCTGCCAGCGCTAACAACTCCGGTAGAAGCTCCAGTTTTTCTTCCGTTGTCATGGTTCGAACATCATAGCTTCGAGGGCAGTCTCTGGAGTAGTAACCCATTTGATGGCATCGATAGCAGGTAACTGAAGGGTCGCTTCGGTTCCTTGTCCGATCTACGTCCATAGGCATCGGACCATCTTTCGATTGGGCCGAAGCTACTTTCGGTGCTTCGTAGGATGCCTTTGGGACGCTCCGAGGTTGAGCCGAGACGTCGGGCAAATTGAAGTAAGGCCTTCCGAAGCTAGAAGTGGACTTCGGAGGCGCCGTTCGGGCATTGACCTTTGCCGTACTTCGGTTGGATTCCATAAAGGCCTCGTTTGCCTCTCGGTTCCAAGCTACCCTCCGAGCTGCTCGGAACCATTTCTCAGGTTCGTCAATGTCTGGCATTCGATCTCCGAGCGTTGCTACTCAGTTCTGGATCGTGGGGTCGAAGCCCTTGCAAAACTTGATCACGATGGTTTTGTTGTCCGAGTATTCGGCCATCTCGATCAATTCCGAGAATCGGTCTATGTAGTCCTCAACCGAGTCTTTCCCTTGATACCAACTCGTGCCTTCTAGCTTTGTAAGTGCCGAGACCTGTTCATTCCTCGGACAGAAGCTTTCCTCGAAATCTTGTTCGAAGTTATTCCAATCCGAGTATTTCGCCCTTTGAGTCCTACGTTCGGTTCGCATCACTTCGTTAGAAAAACGAGCGGCTCGGCTGGTTTTGAAGAAGGAAAGGGCCCAGTGGATCTGGAGTTGGTCGTTTGGAAAGTCCCCCTTGCAGATCTGAAAGTAGGGCCTGCAGGAGTTGAGGAATGCGTGGCCATTGTTTCGGTCTCCATCGAAGTCCAAAGGAAGGGCCGGTCTTAGCTGCCTTCCTGTCGTATCAAGGTTCAGTTCTTCAGGTCTATCCCACGAGTCCATCTTTGGCCTCGGGTCAGGTTCGGGACTCATTGCGACATTTCGCGGGTCAATTTCCAATTTGGCCAGGATTGATTTTAATGCTAGTTGAATGGCATCGGTCTTCATCCGGTTTGCCGACAACTCCTCTTCCACAGCTCGGAGACGGTCTTCTGACGTATCCATCTCAAGTGGGGAAGGAGGGTCCGTTCGGCGTTCGGAGTTCAGCGTTCGGAGTTGGGTGTTCCGATGATAGAGGAGGGGTAATCAGGTGCAGTATGCACAGGAGAGGTCACGTCCTCCGAGTCGCTGTCCTCGATTCCGTAGTTACCTATTTTGGTAATTGCACTCTGACCACCGGTCCTTCTCTGGAGACTTTTCTACTGTAAGGGCAACCCTCCTAGCGCCTGTAGGTACCTAGTAGAGGGGAAATCCAAAGATATATATATGTGTAAGAATATACAGTGAAGGAACTCTCACCTAGTAGAGGGGAAATCCAAAGAGAAAAGTCTAGGGATCCCCGCTACTAGTGAAAAAACTATATACAACTACCTAACGCCCAACCAGGGGCACTCCTACGTGCTGTCAACCCTGCCCGACTTCTATCCCCATAAGGCACTTCGACCCTGACGAAGGTCGGATGTCGGGCCGAAGGTTCGGATCAACTATTCGAGTTCCACCCCGAGGTTGGCTGAGGTCTCGGGTGGTCCGAGGTTTCGGACTAGAGGCCCGAGACTTCGGGTTCATGCTTGGAGGCTTTGGGTCAAGGACCCGAGGCTTCGGACCAAGGTTCCCATGCCTCGGACTTGTGCTTCGCATGTGTGGGGGTCTTGGAGATGGAGGGCTGGGTGAAAATAGGTTGTCCCCTGACAATACCCTTATGTAGTAAAGATAGATGGAAATGAATAAGATAGAAATGAACATCTTAATATGAGGTCCAGTCCGCTTCAAATCATGTAGTATCTTATCACCTAGCCTAATCACTCTCTGAAATTTCGACAAAATATAACATTCAACTACAACACGAAATATGAGGTCAGGAATATGGTATGTTCACGCAGCACATTGCACCTCAAAATTACTCTTCAACCTCGGTGAGAGGAGAGGCAACACCAATGGGAAGCTGGAGGCACCTATCAGAATCCAAATAATAGCAATAAATGTTGTGGATGAATGTTGGATTAGTAAATGTGTTCGGAAACATTCCTAATAGTAATAGAATGGTTTTGGAAAGCAAATGGAAATCCTACAGTAAAAGCGAATGACTTTCGGAACGTCTGCGAATAACATGCATAGTTCCGAAGAGACAGAGATTCCGAAAGGATTCTATCTCGTGAATCGAATGAACTTTGCAGTTCATGTCGATCACAGTCAATGATCTTACATTCTTTGAAGTGGATTTAACTAATAAAAGTTGAATTGAAGGGCTTGCTCAAAAAATAGACAGTTGTTGGTGAAGTTGAGTTGGGAGCGAGTTTGGCAAGTGTGAGTAGAAAATCAAGTTGACATATGATAATTGAACTAGGGAATGTACATGCGAATGTGCTAGCTTATATACTGAACCGTTCGGAAGAAAGAGCAAATGGGAATGAGTCCGTGATGGTTAGGAAGTAGCCAAGGTACATGTATACTAATTAAAGGCCATAGGAAACAAAGAACAAGGGTGGTAGGAAAATTGTGAATGAATTAAGAGATTAACGGACCCACAATAACTCTTGAAACATGTTTCCAAATCGCATGGCTCTTCAGGTAGAACTAACCGTCCCTAAATCCTTCGGAGGGTCATCCTGAGGGTCTAGAACATTCATATCATAGAATATAATGATATGGAATGTCATCGCAAGCTTCCACACAATAGAAACAACTCAATCAATGAGTTCATTGAAAAAGATGGGGATAGTGATGGGGATAGTCAGGGTGCTTCTTTTCCAGAAAAGATTATGATCGGACCTGATTATTGATTGTTTCACTAAACACTTCATGGAGTTATTCCTGAACTGGATTGGGTGACCGGATCAAATGCATGTGAAGCATTGATGCAAGGGTGATTCGGAATTCGGAAGATCCATTCGGAAGGATTGGTTCGGAAGGACAATGGTGTAGATGAGGTGTCCATATTGTGATCGTGACAGCACCATATCCTAAGATAGCTGTTTAAATGTGAGCACAGTGTGTCACTCATGAAAAACAAGAAAAATTACAATTTGTATGAATAGAGACAAAACCCGTCTTTCACCTCAGTGGAAGTCTCTTCTTCTTGTTCATCAATGGAATGCCCTTCCAAATTACACTGTGCTGTGTTGTCCAACCACTGCGGTTTAGGATTGAAAGATAGGTGATGTTCTGCTGTAAGCTCAGGTGCTCCAGAGTTACGAATATATGCACCCTCTCTGTGCGAAAAGATATAGACGGTGGGTTTTATCACCTCCATATCCGTTTCCGAGTCCCAGTGAAAGGTGTACACATCTCGTGGAGCAGAAGGACCGTCCACAACTGTCAGATCAGTATTCCATCCATGTTGAACTGTAGTTACTGTTCGTGCTAGCCGTCAAAGAGTAGTCCCATAATTACAATAAGGCTACACTGACCAAGTTTCAACTCGTGTGGGGCAATTGAGAGCCCATGCTGAGCGATGATCAAGGGAGCGAGGTGATGTAACACATTCCAAGCATGCATCTCATCAAGATAATCGTACTTTAGATAAAACCATGACAATACTTTTGCGGGGATAGTAAGAGGGATAAGTCTGGAATACAGTGTGTAATTAACCATGCCTCAAGCAAACGGAGAAATGAACTTGCCGTCGTCTTTGCCAAGGTGGTCCACCATCGCTCACTATATCTTCTGCAGGATTGTAATCGAGGTACTCGAAGCCACTGCGAAAGCCCGGATCCACGCTCCACGAGAGTACCCCAGATTGTGCTTGCAACGAGTGGTGAATGTTGTCAACAACTACAAAGTCACCAGCTTCCGTTATGTAACCAATGTCTCCCAATCCCATCGGACCGGTGGGACGGACCTCGAACGCGCTCGGAGCTAGCCAGCCTCGCACGAAGAATGCCGCCCCAAGAACTGGGAGGCTGAGATCATCATAGCGACATTGGAGAATATCCAAGAGGTCATCGGAGCTTGGCAATCTCTCTAACGAGTCGCACAAACTATATGCTATAGACATCGCTGGGTCCCGGCTGTAGGATATGTTGCTGTCATGAACAGTCAGCACCAACGTAGTATAGATCATGGTAACATGTACTAACTCTGGAAGTGATACCCAAAAACCACGGTAAATATCAGGCTACCATATCGCGTTACTATGACTAAGATCAAATCAACACTCTTTGCAACTTACCATATAGTCCTCCTCACATGATAATTCACCCGCATATATAAGCTTCCACTGATGCCCATTTCTGCAGGGTTGAACACTAACATAAAGACCTCTGGCCTTGAGTATGTCAGCTAGGAGTAGATTAAACAACAGTGAACCACTACCAGAGCCCAATGATGGGAGGGAAAGCAGCCTTTTCCTAACCGTTGGAATTCAGTCAAGGCCTAATCACTGATCTTTAAACACGCAAATTAGAACCTAAGAGTACGGCATACACTCAGAGATGTTCGTTGCTCTAACATGCATGAGTTACATGCAACATCATGTTTGTGTGCAGTGACACACCATATTATATATACCGTAAATAGCCTCTACCGGATTTGAAGACAATGTCTGCCAGATCCAACTTATCAAATTCTCAAGATGATTGCCAGGCATGTGATACACCTGGAATGGGATGCTGGCTGTGCTTCTGTTCCCTCCAACAAGCTGCAATAAGTAAGGGCTCCTGTCAACCCTCGAAAGTTAACACCAGCCAATCTCTCAAACAAGAGAGGCTTACCGAATGTGTCGGTGATTATCGAGTGTTTGCAGAAACTAAGGAATTGTGAAAAACAGCCAAAAATCTGAACAAAGGGCGCCTTACAAGATCTGTCTTCCCGGGAGATGGCATACCGTAGTAGTTTTTCACCAGCACTGTTCTATTATCATAACGTTTCCCCATCTGCAGTTCAACTCTAACTGAATCGGTACTCGAATGTCGTTGAGAACGTAGAGAGACTCGATATTGGCCAATTGTCTCGAAAACGACGATGTCATCGCTTGTGTAGGTGCGTATCTAGATTTCAATATCCATCAGCATGGGGATCTTCCTGAAAAATCATTAATACGTGCATCGGGGTCGTCTTCCGTTGAATTCCGGCAAAGACTGAGATCTCCGAGGCGCAGGACCTGATCGTACACTGCGTTTACAACAGCTTCCTGTGAACTCACCACTCTTGTGATATTTTGGAGCTGCGAAGGCATGTTCATGGAGCCAGAAGTGGTGTAGTAAATATAGAGACTGGGCTCACTGCCATTGAAGCATCAACACCCAACAGAAGCTATGTTCTCGGAGTGAGTGACAATTTTGCACCTATATCTGTTATCCGCTCACCAGAATCGACCTCTGGGTGTCTGATAATCGCTTCTCCAGCATCATGATATGGAAATCACGATCTCCTGCGTTGAAAAAAGCCTTCACAGTGGACGAAGATGCCCTCCTTTTCACAACCTTGAGAACATATTCTAATATTCTACCATCCCAGCGGGATACATAAATCTCCAAAACGAAACGACTTCAGGTACATACACTTCAAACTCATCCAGTTTCGTCTTGAGTGCAGTTGGCGCAGCGTCCCATTTTCCGTCCATATATTCCGCAATGGTGACCAGACAGTCTGCGATGAAGTGGCCTAAATATTGCAGTCTTGCCGTGTTCCTCTTGGAGATCTGCGAATGCAAACAAAGTTAGAAGAGGACATGAACACGCCAAGGTAACGTACTTGAACGGTTTGTATAATAAGCATTGCCAACTTGAAAGCGGCACTGAGCCCTGGGACGAGTGCGACTGTTCCTGATAAGTGGAGGAGATCGGTTGAGATGTCCATTTCGTGTAGTATACGGTGGGGGAAAGGTGAAAGGTTGGCTCTGTGGCGGTCACCGGTGGAGGGAGATAACAGCTCCAGGGAGGCTGTGCTGTGAGTAGCGCTGGAAAGCAACGTGCCCAGCTTCGGAAACCTATGCAACTCTGTGCCTTTCAATTTGGGCCTATCTGTCCAATATAGGTTAGAGTTCGTGGAAACATTGTAGTGATCTTAAATATCAAAATTAGAGACAGACAATCACAAATAACGCAATGTCCATTTCTTGTAGTGTACCAGGACGGAATGGTCTGAAATGTTGGCTCTGTGGCGGTCACAGCTGGAGGAATATGAGAGCTGAGGGGACACTGTACTGTGAGTAGCGCTGGGAGAACACTGGATACAAGGTGCCCAGCTTCGGAGGCCTATACAACGCTGTGCCGTCAATTTTACCATATCTGTCAGTTTTAAACCAGGGTTCGTGGACAAAATTTAATACCATTATCTAGTCAAGATAGAGATGAACATCTCAATACGAGGTCCCGTCTGCTTCAAGCCATATCTTATCAACCTCTGATCTGCCAAATCATTTATTTTGGTGAAATATCAGCCCAGCATCCAAGGTGTTAGGAACTTCAAAATCGAGATGAACTTAGATATCACATCCGGGTGATACTGGCGCACTTCGGACCATGTCTTCCTCGTATCGGCTGATATTCAAGGGCCTGATAGCTTTCTCAAATAAATATAAAAAAGAATCGAAAATACGACAAACCCAAAAACATCAGGGAACACCGCGAGCTTATGACCCGAAGAAGCTACTTTATATTATAGTAGTGTAGTCCATGTATTCAAGCAGGAAATTCTTAGCTCCTCAAGGAATAATCAACACCTTTGGATGAACGCCATGTTGAGGGGAAGCGAGGCAGCAAGAGCGGCTCCCATGGGAGAGGTGTAAACGACGCTGGGAGTGGGAGCGACATTAGCGCCGGAGGAAACGTGGGCGGGAGACTGAACCCAGGCCCCAAGCACTGCGGAGGCACTGAAACAGTGATCGTAACGGTCTACATGGCGGATCCCCAGAAGAGGTCTGGGTTGGCGCTGGTATTGGGGTTGTCATTCATTGGAGGAGGAAGAGTTTGAGTTGGAGGCAGAGGAAGAGGAAGAGTCGGTCCAGTTGTTCAAATCAACTGCGGCAAAGGATGATCCCGAGGACGCTGAGGCCCGGCCAACGCTTCAGGCTTCAACCATTGCGGCTCTTCGTTACCTTTTCTGATACAAAAGAACAGCGAGACCGTGATATGGCTGCTGATCTCTGACTAATAGACATAAGGTGGGGCGATGCCACGTATTGCGAACTCCAGTGGATTAAGACGATGAGTTGGATGAGAAGCTCGACCCACTTCCAGGTGCATGATCACCAACATCTTAGGGCTCTTTTGTTCACCATCACGGTGCATGGACCTAGTCTACGAATATATGATTCTGGCGACTATCCGGGTATTGGTGGACGACATGGTCCGGAATTTGCAACAGTAACGAAGTGTTACATTCCACCAAGGGAGCTGCCGGGAGAAGGAGGTGAGCGGTTCAGCAGTTCTTGTACCCACATTTATCGCATTGAAACCCTGGGTGAGACGCACAAGATCAGTGTCATCACAATAGATAAATTTTATTCGCCCCCCCCCCTCCATCTCCCACAATGACTGACATTACCTGTGACGCACAATTTAATACTGTAGTTTGTATTAGCAATACGGGTGCCTCGAGCGGTCTCGCGGGTCATCATCCTCGGGATCATCCTTTGCCGCAGTTGATTTGAACGACTGCACCGATTCTTCCTCTGCCTCCAGGTCAATCTCTTCCTCCTCCCGTAAATGATAACCTGAATACCAGCCCCAACCCAGACGTCGTCTGCGCTTCCACCATGCAGACCGTTATGGTTACTGTGACCGCTTCTCCCAGTTTCAGCATTTAGCACAACCTTGGCGCCGGCTTCGGTTTCCCGCCCGAGTTTCCTCCGGCGCTAATGCCACCCCAGCAAATTTTTACTCCTCTCCCACGGTGCCGGAACCCGCTCCTGCTGCCTCGCCCGCCCCAACCAACTTCAACAACGATTATTCCTTGAAGAGCCAAGTAGTTGCCGCTTAAATATCCGAAAGTAGCTATACAATAAAGAAACGATATTATTATCATCCAAAGTAGTTCTTGTCACAATTTCTTTAAATACTCACGCCACGGGGATAGAATTACAGACACGGGAAAGGAAGGTGCAAAAGGCGAGTTTTTTTCATCTCCCAGTTGTGCGGTCTAGCCTTTCGTAGATATTCGTCACCCACCGACGCCCGCTGTCACTGTGGGCTATTGCGGGTTCTTGTCCCCCGACTTTTCTACTGCCTCGCTCCATAATGCTCTTTCATTTGCTCATTTTCCTTGCCTTTCGAATTACCATCTTCACAATATTACAGTAACAGTCTTCAGGTCATAAGCGGAATTTCGCGTTAGTTCCTAGTGCTT
>QMFG01002477.1:4145-15704 GCA_003314545.1 Ramaria sp. MG151 | reverse complement strand
ATAGGGGGAAAAAAGCCAACTTCAGCATCTGTACAGTGTACAGCACTCATCGGCCCTCTTTTGTGACTCGCGGCTTGACGCGGTCCCACGCACGATCATCACACCTTTCCCCCCACAACCTCTCCATGGCTTCCGCACCATCTCCCTGTACTATAAAACAACATTCCCCTGTTGCATTCACGCCAAAGAACAAGTCATACCATGCTGCGTACCTCCGTCAAGTGTACAACGAAAATTCATTCAAGGTTTCCATATAAAGGAGCCAGCCCTATTCTCATTCTTCCGCTCCAAAATCACTAGACTTTTTCCTCATTGAGCATCGATCGACTCTGAGACTACATAAGTATCCTGTATTTTCCGATCCTTCCTTTACTTCTCCATCTGTTTCCTTTTCGTTTTTTGGTCTCTCACCCTCGTCCTGTCATGTTGATAGCAATCATGCACGCTTTTGTTGTCAATGTAACAGAATCTTGTAGTTCGAGTAGGAAGCTACTAAGAGTGCCGAAGAAATGTTGAACCGAGGATAGGACACCATTAAATGAATCACAATGTCTGCACACACGGAGCTTAGGGGACACTGATCAGTCTATATCGCGGCTGGATTCGTCTTCGGCCGTGACATTCGGACTGGATCGGTTCTTGAACCGCCGCCCAATTTCCAAAGTGTGTATATTAATCACGAGTATACCGCAGAATAGTTCTATACAATTACAAATTAAATAGAATACTAGGGAGCCACAGAAAAGCCAAGCCAGCTACAAACCCATCCCTAAAAAAGTCCCCCGTATATCCCTCTCCCACCGCGCACTGAAAGGTTCGTACCAGATTTGCATTCCATTTCCGTGTATTGATCATTTAGAGAATAGTTGTCATCCTCTGAATGATCCCTCGTGATTCAGCCCTGTAAGGATCTCCAAGATCTCTCGAGGGATTCCGTATCGCTGAAAGGCCTTCGTTCCAAAGGTTTCGAAGAACCGATTATAATTGCAATAGTTTGATAGTTTTCAGCTGATGAAGCGTAATGAATAGAATGCCTTAATGCACCCTCATAGAACCGAGACTTCATGGGAACTTTGGGACCGTTCGCCTTGGCCTTCGATCTCCAAGTATTATCCAATGTAGTCAGCGCGCCAATGAGCCAACAGAGTAAATGTCAGCGACGCCGAGACAATTTTGCAATGTAAAATACCTTTCCGCGCTTTGGAGATGGCCGAGGAATATGAATGTAATAATTGGAACTCGCGCACCGTGAGTTTTTCCTACAACCTTCCACTTCGTGTTTTATAGTACGGTTGAGTGATGGGGGTCGCCGTCGCCCTCTAGGTCAGTGGAGATATCGCACCGCGGGCGATAAGTGTATATTTCAGTAGCAAATGAGAACATCTCTCTCATTTGATGCTCTAAAGAGGAGAGTTCCGGGCGAAACGCTGCTGTTGTCCATCCTGGGTTACAGGGTGCATCAATAATGCTTTTATCGACCTTAGAGTGTTGCTCTGTTCTCCTATTGTCGAGTTGAAACCGGGTCCTGTGCAGGTAAGACGGTACAGGGGCACACATCACTTTTGAGTTTCTGGTCCCGTTATTCGCTTTCTAGGTTTCACCCTCAATAGTGCCATAGTTTGAACCAGAAC
The DNA here is from genome assembly GCA_003314545.1 of Ramaria sp. MG151. Lineage (NCBI taxonomy): Eukaryota > Fungi > Basidiomycota > Agaricomycetes > Gomphales > Gomphaceae > Ramaria > Ramaria sp. MG151. The sequence continues at coordinate 14,073 of QMFG01002477.1, read as the reverse complement.
CCGGCTAACCAACATCCTCCCTATCCCCAGACTTGCGCATTTCCATGAGGTTTGCAAGCCCAGAGAGGACCTCCGTTCCCAATTGATCAATGGCTGCCGAATACTCGGGCACAATCCATAGTACAGTGAGAATTGGTAAGAGTGTGTCCTACACTACTATTCTGCCAACAGGCATAGGTAGTTCTTCATATACACAAACAAGCCTTATGTTCTTGCTGAGCTCTCCCTACGGTGCTCGAGAACCTTAATATCTTGCTACATACCTTCTTCAAGCCCGGAATCAAGATATTTCACTGAGGCCCAATCTGGGGATAAATGAAACTATCGTGGCGATGCCCGCCAGAACCTGCTACGATGTTCCCATGAAAGACCTTGACCATAAGGTATCGTTAGTTAGCAAAAGCGCGGAAGTCGAAGAAACTTGTACTTACAGCACCCTTCGTGTGCCATATCCTGGCAATATCGCATCCATTATATGGAAATAACGAGAGCCTAGTAGATGAATCATCACAGTCGTAAGGGGACATCCGATACTTTTCCTGATCACAATACCGCCGAGACTATGACTGACAAATGACCTGCCATGCCTGTTAGCAAATTAATGAGACATACTAGCCGCTATATCTAAAAGCAAGACTTTTGGCCGAAAATGGCTTGACTGGAACCAGAGAAGGAGTTTACGGTACTTGAATCATGATAATTTTCATGTTTTAAACGTCACTTTTTAGTATATTCCGCGGCCAACAAGTGTCACCTGGTTAATAAGGGAACAAATGTACGCACACTCCATGTCTTGATGCAGCATGTGTAAATCGTATCTCCCCGTAATGCATGTACGAAGATAACAACTCCAAGAAACGGATCAGCAATATCCACCTCCTTTGCCTAGAGTGCAGTTACTGTCAAGTTGTGGCGTCGCTAGAGAAGACAGTTGAATGATGGAAGAGTTGGAAGAAGTGAAGTTTTAGAGACATGTTATAGGAATCCTAGAAGCATATTTGCGATGAAACCAAAAAGTCAAGTCTATTCCACGCTTTTACTGACAGAAACACCATTGCTGAGGTACTGAAAGTCTAAATAGACGATGTTCTCATCACAGTCTTGTTAATAGTTAAACGAGGGATATAATTAATACCCAAATAGAGTTCTACATGAATCAGTAGATAAATAATAGATAATGTTCTCACCACACTCGTGTTAATAATTAAACGACCGATATAATGAATACCTAAATAGAGTTCTTCATGAATCAGTAAGTGATTAGTATAAGTAGATAAATAATTTTCTCACCATAATCGTGTTAATAATTAAACGACCGATATAATAAATACCTAAATAGAGTTCTTCATGAATCAGTAAGTAGCTTGTGATTAGTATAAGTAGATAAATAATGTTCTCACCACAATCGTGTTAATAGTTCAACGACAGGTAGAATAAATACCTAAATATAGTTCTTCATGAATCAGTAAGTGATTAGTATAAGTATATAAATAATGTTCTCACCACAATCGTGTTAATAGTTAAACGAGTGATATGATTACTACCTAAATAAAGTTCTACATGAATCAATAAATTATTTGTATACGTAGGTAAATAATAGATAACATTCTAGTATGTTAATAGTTGAATGATTGAAGGGATAAGTCTCATGATCTAGCAATTGTTGAAATATTTCGACGAGAGGTTGAGTCCGACGTCGGTTAAGCGCCAGAGGTAGTTAGACGCATAGCATTCTTTTGTGTTATCATACGACGTGGCAACTACACCAGTCCTTTCTGACCTCTATTTTCAACAACAATTACTTATACTATCAACATAAAATGTGGAACAATAAAAGTGGAAAACCTTTGTGGCACACTAATGTGGACAGACACATTTTGGTGAGATAATATCCCTGCAGGGTATCAACATGCGGACAACTTATTTTGTTGTATTACGTAAACATCTGATCGTTCACGTCCTATGCGCTGTTGCACGGAGCTGACTGCGCACCGTCAAGCCATGCAGGCATTCGAGTCGGACATACACGGCGTTATCGGAAAGATATTTCAATCGATATCTTCGCCCTTGATAATAGCGGTATGAGAGCCTAATTCACGCGGAACAAGCATGGTTTGTGTGGACTGCCCTCAAGGCGTTTGCCACTATGACGAGGAATCTGGCAGGGTCGGTCACTTGTCCGTTGCAGTAATTTTTTTTTTGCCGCGATGCCCTGTCAACGCCACCGTAATCAGACGCAAATCGGATGTCAGGTGACTATAAAGAGCATGTTTCGGTCACAGGTCCATATTAAGTGGCGCAATTGTGGCACAAGCGCATTTTCCCTGTGTGGCCACGGCCACCAAACTGTGCCACGCTGACTATACGTTTGTAATATAAGGTCTCTTTTACCGGAGTAAAGGTGAATCGTTTAACGCAGAGCCGAAAAACATTCATCATCGGGCCTCAGCCCTATCATTTGGTATCCGACCCGCGTGGGATATCTTTTTGTGTGTGACGGTGTAGGTAGACCGAGGATCAGTGAGGAGGATCGTACCCATCTGCGGCCATTGGAAAGTTGTTTTGCAAAATTTTACGCTTGTATTTCTGGTGGATGCACTGATGGGAACCCTGCCACTGCTTTCAAGGCCATTAGACCGCCATTGACTCTCGTGCGTTTATACGTGTGAGGGACGGTTTCGACGGTCGTGATACGGAAGCCACAGGTAGTTATACGGTCCAGGGGTGTCGGTATGGGACCTTAGAAATTATGGGAGCCGTGACACAAAAGAATCAAGGAGGTTCATTTTAATTTCCAGAGGAACTTACAGATAACGGTGTATCAAAGCCTAAGCGTGTGAACACGGGCAGATGGCCAGGTCGGGCAGGGTATCAGCATTGCCGACCATGTAGGGCTGGTCAGTGCGGGTTACCTGTATTTATATCTGAACTGACACATAAAGAGTTCGAAGATGGAACAGGAGTCTAGCCACGTCGATCTCGACATCAGACTATTGATGATTCACACGATATTTGATTCACAACGAAGATTACGTAAGGAAAATTATATTTACAAAGTTTTACAGACAAAATTCTGACAACGCTGCACGCAAAATCTTGTTAAAAGATGTTCCACTTCAAATCAACGTCATGACGTGGCTGTCCTGCGCCACCCTTCCTCCTAACCGGCTCACAACGCTGAAGAGTTGCACAAGGCCTTTGGAAGACACGTATCACTGTGTGGAAAAGCCAAGAGACTCGCTGTCAGCCGCCTGGAGTAAGTGAGGTGCCTTAATTCTCATAGCAGCCGCTGTCAGACTCCCTTCGTCCACAACTCGTACTTCCCACCCCTGGTACTACACAGGTGCTGTGCGAAGCATACTTGTTTGTACCTGTTCATCCTTCCTGGAATTCAGCGCACTTCATTACACATTAAACCCTGAGGAAGAAAAGTACGACCTGGATTCAATAAACAAAAATTGGGGAATTGTTGAGTAGTCTCGAATTCTGGGCTAGTATACAACATGACAGATTCAAAGTCCATGCTCTCCTACAATAAAATTTATAGTAAAATACATTAAATCGTTTGTTTTTCTGGATCACTCGTGACTCTGTTCATAGTTGCCTGCGCTTCCGCCGTCGCATCTGCAGCATCTGCTCCCTCCGGCTTTGCATCCCTCGATGCGTCTTCTTCCGCTGCATCCACTGCATCCACTCTCTCCGGCTTTGCCTCTGCTTCCCCTGACGCCCGTTCTTCTCCCGTTGCATCTTCCTCCTCTACTGCCTTTGCATCGAGTGCTGCCTCTTCCTCCACCACTGTCCCAGCCACCTGTGTTTCTCGCACTAATTGCGACCCTTCTTCTACCTCCGCCTTCTCAGCCATTTTCTCCGCAGGCCCTTTCTTCGATTTCAACGCCCATCCCCGTCCCTCCTCCTCCTGCATCTCTGGCCCCCCAACCGCCGCCGCCGCCGCCTCCTTCTGCCTCAGCGTCCACGCCTCATCCACAACCGAATGCAATGGCAGCCCTTCCATCAAAAAAGTCGACAGCAGCCCCAGCCCACACACCCCCGCCATCACGTTCCATATCAGGCGCAAACTGTCTATGAACGCCTCCCGCACCTCGTCTTTCAGCGGCTGCTGAAGGCCCCCGATCTGCGGGATCACAGAGTATGTGATGGCGACGCCCCCCGGGAATTTCGAGACGAAGCCCTGGGGGAGGCGGCGGAGGAGCTCGTTTTGGAGGATGGCGCCGCCGAGCGTGACGCCCCAGACCTGGTATAGTTTTACAAAAAATTTAGTCAAGTCACAGAGGGATGGGATTAAAATGGAGGGTTATGCTCACCCCTGCAAATGAGCGCATGAATGAGAAGAACGCGAGTGCGTGCGCGTTGGCGGAGATCGGTAAAGGTGCCTGAACGGGATATACTTGCGTAGCATAATTTATCCTTTGTAAGGTAAAATTATTATTGTTAGTATTATTTTAGCTCTTCGCACAATGATGCAAAAACACGGGCAGGGACCACTCACCCGGTGCCTGCCCCATAAATAACACAGAATATCACCGCGAGGCTAGAAGGCGAGTCCAGCTTGATGAGGGTCATTAGGGAGAGCCCGATGAGCTGGAGACACCACCCCGTCCATATCTGCGGCCGATAACACTGGAATATTTTCACCGAAGTCCCCCCAATGACTGCGGCCGGTGCGATGGCGGCTAGGCCTAGCGTGAGAACGCCAGATCTGATAGCATCGGCACCTTTGCAAGCTTGAAAATAGACTGGTATGTAGTCTACAATCGTTGATCAAAAATATTGCCTTTTTTTTTTTTTGTGTTTCAGATAGAGATTAAATACTCACAGATAGTGGCGAGGCTGGTCACTGGAAGAAGAAAGGTTTGCACGTATCTGGAATTCGGTCTAGTTTGATATTGTTTCACATGGGATGAGGACCCTTAAATCTTACCCGCTGAGGCTTGTTCGGTTGGACAAGATGGAGAAAGGGACCTGATACATTCGTCAAAAAGGAGGAGGGTGAATTTGGGACAAAAATATTAGAGAGGTGCATACCAGGGGATGGTTGGCCCATCGAGCTTCATATATGATAAAGAACACCAGCCCAGCAATGCCAACGATGAGTGGAGAAAGTATCTGTGCGGACTGCCAAGGGTTATTTACCCCTCCCCGCGTCAAGGCGAACGTTGTGGAGCAAGATGCGGCGATGACGATAAAGTTCCCACTATGGGCCTAATTAGTGATTGGCACACTGGAAAACTTGATGGAGGATCGCACATCCAGTCCATACGTGAGACTTTGCTCTTCACGCTACCTGGAGGTTTGGGAAGGCTGAGGAATATGGTAACCAGTAGTGAGGAGATGCCACAGATGGGGAGGTTGAGGTCTGGTGTTCGAGTGATGATGAAAAAACCACACACATTGACGAGAATAGGTTATAGTGTACTAACAGAACAACCATCTCCAGAGTCCGCCTTTGGAAAGACTGCCGCCCACCACAGGACCCATTGCAGCAGCCACGCTCCAAGTTCTGAAGCGGGGAGGACCTCAGCGTACGGCACATAACCAAAAGAGTTGGGGTGTGGTGCTCACAGTCCAAACAAACCAGCATACATTCCACGTTCTTCGAGGGACACGAGGTCAGCGAGCACGATCGCGGAAAAGGACAGAATCCCGCCGCCTCCGACGCCTTGGACAGTCCTCCCTGCGATCAACGTGTTCATGCTATGTGCTGATCCACACAGTGCACTTCCAACGGCGAAAAAAGCAATGGAGCCCAGAACAGCAGGTTTCCGTCCGAACAACTGCGCAAGTCCACCTGTCATGGGGAGGATGGCTGAAGAAGCGAGGGCATACCCCGCCCCCACCCAGACAAAGTCGTTTCCACTGAGTTCCTCGACGATGGTGGGAAGGGCGGTCGATACTGCCGTCAGTTCTAGTGCTGAAAGAAACAGCGTGAGACAAAGAGCGAATAAAATAATCCAGAAACGAAGGCCGCGCTTGGGGGGTCGTGTTCCTGTCGGTAATGAGCTAGCGGATACCTCAGAGGACAACGACGACATGGCCTATGAAGGGGAGGGAGGGGAAGAAGATAAATCTCCGTTGATAGTAATGTTTTTTTTACACATATATCTTCTTTCTTTGAATAGATTTAGCGGTACGAACCGGGGCATTGGATTCTCTGCGACTACCCTGCATGAAAAAAAGGAAAAAAAAAAAGGTCGGCCATCGATTTCATGTCACTGTGTCGTACTTTACGTGATACACCATAATGGAAGCAGCCTCGGAACTGTCCGAGCGGTTGGACCCCAGATAGCTTCCCTTGCATTTGATGTTCTTCCAACAGTTTCCGGTAACAAGGGACAATTCAGGCCCATCTCGTACAGGATCGGACAAGGATGAGAGGATTGCAGCTGAAATTAAATCCGGCTCGAGTCAGAGGATTTCAAGAGAGCATTGGCATTTGGAAATTTGATGTATTCGACTCGTTCTACCCTCCTACCTAGTGGTCTGTTATACAATTTCTCAAATATTCTATATGATCTCATTCTCTTTATCACTCATTTACAGGGTTACCCTACACTTCCAGTGTGGACGTGAGATGATTTTGGTATATCGGACTGCTGAGGGGTGCACTGATATAAAATGATAGATTATCACATGGACAATGGTTCAGATGATGCTAGGTTCTGAAATCTCAACTCGGTTTATCATTCCATTTCTATGAAGGGCATGGCTGGAAGTGAAATGTTTACAAGTAATTCCAGCAACATACAGTTTACGAGGAGACATTATTTTTCTAAGAGGTGATTTATTTTTTTAATGGAAAATTTCAATTTTTCAAAAAAAAGAGAGAATTGGATGGAGTATTTGTCTTAAGGTCGTTTCACGGCGAGAGATAGGAGGAACTCTGACAGCAGTTCGTGGCGGGTATCTGGGGGCTTCGGATGTGCACGGCAAAGCCTGGCCTTCCGCGGACCACTGTACATCTCCGCGCTGTGTACATATAAGGTAAGTTGTTCACAGCAATGGTTGATGTCTTTTTTTTCTGAAGAACCATGAAGTTTACACAAATCATCACAAGCCTGGGTGAGAAAAGTTTTATGTATCAGTTAGGAATGATGTAAATCCCCAGTTACCCTCAGTCAGCCACAGATTCGTGGCACTGTGCAGTTTGGCACGCAAAGACATCACATTTCCAGCGTCAGGGACACGCGAAGGGAAGCCTAGACTCTGGTAATGAAACCCAGTTTTGATGTGACAGTTCAAATCTCACGACTCGGGAGCTTTTGGAGGGCGGCGATGCACAGGATAGACAGTTGACATGGTTCTTTAGTGGTTTAGGGGCAATGCTGTATCAGAAAAGAATGCATACTTGCGATAAGACAATTCGTCGTTTAAGCATTCCCACAGAGACCCGATTTTCTCTGTTTCGTTTCATATCGAACCGACAACATATCTTACACGCAAAGTATGATCATTGGCATTCATTAAGCGCAATTCAAAGAGTGGAGCAATTGGTAGCAGGCGCATGGTGTGATGGGAATCGAGGGTCCATGCCATGGGTGGCGCCACTGATTTTGCGTTTTCAAGACAGGGAAGTCGGAAGAAGTCTCTTGTAGAAAGTCCAAATTAGGCGTCAGTGCGCCGTCGTGGAAGGGAACCCCCAAGAAGAGAATCCTCATTTTCTCCGGACTGGAAACCTCCATGATATCCCAAGAAAAACTTTTATTAGCTGCACAAGAGACGATATCTGAATGGGATGATACTAATTGATGACTGGGCTCTAAAGCAGTTCACTGAAGGGTGGTGAGAGCGAAAGAGACCTCAGAAACAGTGGGTCTCGATACTATTTCGACTAGTCGGAGATTCATAATCATCCTGGAAACCAGCGTGGTCACCAGTGACCAAATGAGGCTTAAGAGGAATCCCCATCAGCTCAGTAAGCGTCAAGAAGGCAGCATGCGTACCAGACACCAAGCATGAGCGTAGAGGGCTAATAAACGACTATATCAATATCAGAGGAATATTCCGAATTTGAGCACACGCACATCAGTTTGAATCGCCTTCAGTAAATTCAGGACCCGAAGTGCTTATTAAACGAGGCGTCTCAGAAAACGCCAAACGTTAATAAAAAGATGACGTACCGAAAACGGCCTGTAGGAGGAGGAAATAAGTTGACGACAGCTATCAGTGTACGTGAGCGACATACAAGAAAGAAACAGAGGCCATCACGGTAGAGCACTTTCGCCAGGAGAGTGTGACTACCCCGAGGCCGACTCAGCGCATTAAGGAACACCATGAGGAACGTGAAGATGTCGAAGCCAATCTGACGAATGTGTTAAGAAATTTGTTCGAGCGAATAACTGGACTGACATTTATTGCCCAAACACCTTTCCATGCTACTGGGTTTTGCGTGATTAAGCATATGGTCAATTCAGGAGTGAATTTTATGGTATTTTTGGCTAAGAGGGGGCCAGGACATGAAGGAGGTGAGTAAACTCGTGAGTCGTCGCCACTCACATAGTACTTCATACGCTGTGAACCCCATTGCGACGAGAGTCCCTGTTTGAGCGATACAGAATGCCAGACGGGTCACCGCCACTACATTACTCTTGCTGTCCCAAAGTTTCTGGACCTTCAATAGTATCAAGGCTTGGAGCCGCATCAGTTGGCGACGAGAAACATAGAGGACTGAAATGGTTACAATTGGAGACAGCCATTGATACCATGCCTACAAAGCAAACAATGACAATCCAGACATTGCAACTAATCAGCAGAGTGCGAGTGAGTGGTAGGCTGTATTAAAGTTCGTCGAATTCTCACAACTACTCTTCGCATCAGTAAAATAAAACATAGATGACAGCATAATGAGGCGTGCCTTGGTAGAAAGACCAAGGTCGCTGACTCCGCTTAATGCTACAAAATAGTGTCAACTTGCTTGTGGACGAAAAAAAACAAAACGAAAAGATCGCATACTGTGCAAAAATAAAATCAAGACCAGTGGCACAAGATACCTATTGACAAGAAAAGCCCATTTTAAATAGCCAGACCGTAATGGCCACACAAGTTGTGTTTCTCTGTTCAGTGTAAGCAGGTGATCGAAAATTAGGATTGTAACCCCTGCCGCTGTACATCAGCAGAATGAGTATAGCCACTCTAGTGTAGATTCTCGAGACATACCGCTAAAGTAACGAGTGTACAGTACACCCCAGCGTTCGTCCACAGTGAAGTTTTCCATCGAGAGCGTGAGCGTCTATCACATGTACACAAAATCTACTGGAAACATGTATATAGTAGGAATTGCAAATTGCATTACCCTATGCGACTACTAAGCGATTTTTGCCTCCGATTGATCACTCCTGCACAGTTCTAAAGACACTTATTTGTTTCTCTCTTTCGACAAACGACAATTGGTGTTTACTTTATTCAATCCACCCTCAGTGGTTTTGAAACACCATTCAAACACTGAGTTCCTCGTAAAAAAATTTTTTTTTCCGTATAGAGAGGGTCCTCAAATGAGAGGAACCTATGCCATGTGCTGTGCAGGGTACAGGTTGTTTTAGTTCTTGTAAATTAACAAGGAATGAGATCCACGGCTCAAACCTGGTTGGGAGGGCTCTAGTTTACTCCGGAGTCATACGCGCGGTGTGTCACTACGTCCGCGATATCTGACAGCCGGCGGGGTGAGATGTCCGGACATACAGAGGAACATATGGGGGTGATTTTTGTAGCATCTGCCAAAGAGAAGACCCCTGAATTGCGCATGTGAGCTCGGTAGAGTATATGGGGCGGGCGCAACAGCGACTACTACATCAGCTCATGTGGCGCAATGCTGTGAACCTTGTCGGTCCCGTATGTTTCAGCAAAGACAATCAGTCGCTTAGTATTGAGATGAGCTATGCGGAGCTGATGGACATCATTGCTTCCGAAAGAAAAG
>QMFG01002476.1:0-30765 GCA_003314545.1 Ramaria sp. MG151 | reverse complement strand
TTTTCAATGTTATTGCTAACAATACATTTGTTCATAACATTTATCCTTAATAATTGGATTCTGACACTCCCAAGCTTTACCATAGTCTTTGAGTGCATACCAGATATACTCAGAATTTGATAGCACTCAGCAGTTCCAAGCTGATTTCTAATGGTCTCAAATATCTCCTAAGCTCTAGAGACTATTGTCACAATCATGATTTGTGTTCTACTCCGCCTTCCGAACCACCCGAACATCATTCTTCCGAATCGATTCTTCAGAACCCGAATTCTCGCCAAACTCGTCACACATGAACCATTCAACATTTTATCACCCTTAACACCTTGAATCGTCCTAGCAACATCACAAGGACTCAACCCAGAGATCAGGTTCTGTTATTAGCCTTTCCTCAGAAAAGAAGCATCTGCACTATCCCCATCACTATCCCCATCTATTTCTAGGAACTCAATATCAGGGTCGATCATATGCTTCTAAAAGCTTATGGTGACAAGACATACAATTCAATATGTTGACGCATTCATCTCCGACACTCAGGGTCGTTGTTTAAGGAAGTGAAACAAGAGTTCGTCTATCTGAAACGACATACAATTTGGAAACAGGTTTCAGGACTTATTTCTAGTTCGTTAAATCCTTTTCTTATTCACAATTTTCACCCTACCTTTGTTCTCTATTTTCTATGGTCATTAATTAGCGTACATGTACCTTAGCTACTTTCCAATTCCCAACGGACTACTCCCCATTCGCTCTTGCCTCCGAACGTTCCAGTATATAAGTAGCACATTCGCATGTATGCTCTCTAGTTCAATTATTGCACGTCTACTTGATTGATCTACTTGGCTTAACAATTCATCGTGAACAAATCTTGAAGAACAACTTCACTTCGAAGTAAGTCCTATAAAACTTATCAATTTGGGTTTGATTACACTTCGAAAGAATGTAATTTCATTGGCTGTGATTGGCATGAACTAAGTGGTTCATCCAATCCACGAGATAAAATCCTTTCGAAATATCTATCTCTTCAGAACTATGCATCTCTTCGCAAACATTCTCCCCAAACCTGATCCCTGACACCTCTACTGCATAAACCCAAAATTTACCTATATACTCCTCAGTTCTGATATCAACTCAATACACTCTGTTCTATCTCTCCCTCTCTTTACTCTCTCTCTTGTCTACACCACAAGCCCCAGCTCATCCAAGTCTTCCAGTCACTCAGACTTTCTGAAATACAGGGACAGAACACTGAGTTGGTGCAACATTAAAGTTGAAGCTAAGTCCCTCCAATCTGTCCAGAAGTCCACCAGAACCTCCAGAACCCATGTATATGCTAAGTGACAACTCCTGGAAATAATATCATTGTCCCCAGAACATCACTCAATATCAGTAGTAACCTACCATTTAACAGAGCTTCAGAAAGCATTATTTGAGCTGTGTCATAGTGTTTGAGTGCATTCTGGATCTCACCCAGACATTGGAGATGATATGCAGCTGCTTTAGAATCAACTGCCTCAACTGCAGTCTGAGTGTTTAGGCCTGATATTATCGAACAGTTTTCTTGGCAAAATATCCGGCCAAGTAATCATCCTTGTCAACATCTACAAAGTTGTCAATACAGCCAGAATAGCAAAATCCAGAAGCAATAGACCTACTCATGGTTAGAAGGTAACTAAGTATTCCCACTGATTTAGCCACTTGACCTTCGCCTTTAGTCAGGACACTTCCAATTGTCTTGGACATGCAGCTACTGCCTACTTGCTTTCCTGACACTGCAGGCACTTGCTTTAATTGACTAGCATTCTTTATAGTAGTAGTGATCGCTCACCATGCAAGTGGCATTTCTTCATGAATTATGCAATGTAGCTTGCAACCTCAATATTACGTTGCCAACTCTCCACAGAAAGGAGTTTTTCGACCACATCCTCTCTTAAGAAAATCCATCCAATTCCTGCAATCGTCAGGCTTCCTGTCGCACTCACAAACTTTTATGAAACTTACTTTTAGTCAATGCAATTAGCACGTTCAGTGTGCGGAGTTGGCTATTGATGCCTAAGGTACGCTCAGACCCAAGCAACCCAAGAAGTTGAGAGACCACTCCCTGGAGCAGCAGTGCTCTGCAACCCTCCCCTAGATAAACATGGACGTACTTGGCTAGTTTTGGCAAAATAGCATACCAACTTACGAGACCAAGCCATCACAAACATGCGGTGAAATCAGATGTCCACATACTTGTCCAAGTTCGACATAAAGTATTCAATGACCCGCTTCGCTGCCGAATAATCAAAAATATCCATTTCAAGGATGTCCTCAAACTCTTGTGCTCACTGAATCCCTTCACGGTTTCCCTGGACGACAAGCTGTCTCCAAGTTTTGACTCTGCCTTCTCTTGTTACCACTGCTTTAGGGCAATATGACTTGGGACAAAAGGCAACTGAAGCATGAATCATCTGGCCAGATTTCATTTTCCGTGTGGCTCATCACCTGTTTCGCATAACTCCATGACTTCCAGGACGGTTTAGCATATGTGCCGATACCACTGTTGTAATACGTGAGTTGGCTGTCCGACTTGATAATCTGACTGTATAGTTCTATGACGTTGGTGTTCTGACCGGAGGCAGACTCAGAAAGCATTATCGCGATTTATGACAATGGGACACCAATATTTGGTCCAAACTAATTTGATGTCCCGTCGATGCAAATCACAAGATTTCGACCCCTTTCTTTACCCAGACATTTACAGCTTATCCGTTCGTTCTTAGGTTTCGAATTTTCAAGTTTCGGGTCTTCAGCTTCCATGTCTGTGGTTTTTGCAAGTGGTGTCAGTGGATGGAGCAAGACGTCGATACCAAACAAGCATCAAACAAGAAGAAGGTAGCTGAGGACAAGGGACGTGTCGCCAACGTCCTACGGGGGGAGTGAAAAGATGGGGCGTGGTGGAAGGGACCTGACGTGCTTCTCGAGCGTTACGTCTGTGCTCGGACTACTTGCCTATTATGGGAGAGGCTTTTCCACCAACTTGGAGCCTGGAAAGTTTATCCCGCTCGATTAAGCGAAGATTCCAGATGTTGTGTAATGTAACATACGTATGCCTTCAGCTTGGACGGCGCCCCGTGCGGTGTCAATGTGTCTGCAGGTTACTGATCTTGAGTTCATTTCTGTTTCAAGATACTGCTTAGAAATTCCTGCAGCGATCTCCCAATAGCAGTAACGCCTCAGCAATTCTTTGCGCCAATTACAAGCTCCCGCCAGATTTATAAGGTGTATACCAACAATTCAACGTCAAGATTCCGCCGATTCCGATCAGTACGACAATTGAGGAGGAATCATCTTGTGTCTTAGGTCTCAGCCACGCACCAAGAACCATTAACCCCCATCATCATCATGGCAGGCTGAATACGCAAGAATATGAAACAGAACTTCGTCGCCTGTATACAATTCAGATAATTCACTATGCCTTCAAAAAATTGGCATGAACTTTACAGAGCACATCAAAAAATCAGATCATAACCAGATATAAATACGAAAACCCAAACTCACATCTGATGTGTTCGGATGCGAACGAAGATATCTGTGATAAAAAAATGTCAGAAGAAGAAGAGCAAAAGAAGTTATGGCCCACGAAGTAATAGCTGTGGTCATATCCGGGCTGAGTTCGAACAATCACTTCGCCGTCCGTATGGCCAGCCTTCTCGGCGGCTTCAAGGAAATTCTCCGGAAGTAACTGCCCAGACTGGTAAAACTTATCTGCATCGCCCTATTATCACAAGGTCAGGTGTATTGTACTATTTTAGCGAAAATAAGGTACTCACATAATCGATTAAGATGTTGACGCGGTCTTTGACTTTGGCAATCAACTCTGTCGCATCATGCGCTCTACCTTCTTCGATGCCACCATTCAGGTAACCTTTAAACACATTGTGTCCCCATGGTGACTGGGTGGGATTCGACACAGGTGCAAACGCAGAGACAGACAGATACGGCTTGGTATGCAACAAGTTGAATGCCTTGAGGTATATTGTTAAGGCGCCATGTCCACCCATGGAATGGCCGAATATGGATTGACGCTCAAAATCCTGTTGCAGATGTTTTGTTGATGAGCACAGCCATAAGAAAAGTATGGAGAGGGATCCTGACGAGGGGGAGGCCCTGCTTCTGTAGAACGTGAGGAATCTCGGAAGAAACGTGGGTGTACATGTTATAGTACTTTGAATATTTGGGGGAAGTCGCATCGATATAAAACCCAGCACCTATCAAAGGATATTATAAACGAAAAATGTCGAATAAGTTGACATACCAGTTCCAATTGTCCAGTCATCATCTTCACCCTCAACACCTGCTCCGCGAGGAGACGTATCAGGAAACACAAGCGCTATGCCCTCCGCGGCAGCATCTTTCAAGAACCCGCCTTTCTGAGGACTGTAGGTGTGTCAATGACATACAAAATCGGTAGATAATGTCCAGAAACAATGATACCCTTGGTCCTCGCTGCATGTTAAACCAGAAAGATAGAACAGTACAGGTGCCTTTTGATCCTGTGAGGCGCTTCCGGGTATGAACACGTTGAACTTGGCAACTGTGTGGCCTAATACAGGGGACTGTGATTTAACCTCGTGTTTAATACACGCGCCCCCGTGAGCGCAAATGGAGCCTCACTGAGAAACTAAATTTGATGAGTTCACCACCAAATGCTTTGTTAGAAGAGACTTTCTCCACGTTGCTCATCGTAGCACAGAATTCAAGTGGTCGAAGCTTGCTGACTGACCGTTGTGTGTACAATCGATATCCAGATTTACTTCCTAGAATAACCACGGGAAATCATTACATAACGTTAATTGAGTTGCCGTCCGAGCCGTCTCGAAAACTTCCCATGGAGCCAGAACGCCATTATGCTCAGAAAATATGACGCCAGGACGAGAATCCATAGACGTTGCACCGTCTGACTTTTTGTGATATCATGAGACGAAAACTTACTGTTTAACATATTAAAAAATTTATTCGATGTTTTAAAAGTCCACAGGCCCTCACCTGTTGAAAATAGCTGTGATTTACAGCTAACAGCCAGTGCTTGCAAAAGCCACAACGCGTGATACACACGCCAACATCAGTCTTTGCGGGTGGATACAGAGGCTTAAAGAACGCACTTTCGACTCCGGTTAAAAGTAGTCTAAAGACTGCTATTTTTGGGACTCCGCTATCTCTTTGAACTCCATGGGTAGGTACTTTTTGCACCGAGTTTGCGCAGCCGTACTAATATTATCTTATAGATTTTCAGGTGAAATTTGTTTCAGAACAGATTGTCTGTCTGGGGCTGATTTGAAACGAACAGAACAGAGTAGGGTCAAAGTTTGGTGGTGGAGGAGTGGCTAGTGCCTCAGAAGCCAATGTCGACCGCCGTGAACGCCTGCGCAAGCTTGCACTTGAAACAATTGACCTTGCGAAGGTATGGGGTCTTCCGCTTTCATTTCCATTCATTTTTGAGCCTCATCCGCGAACTCATGCCATGTCATCCCTAAGGACCCTTACATCCTTCGCAACCATCTCGGCTCGCTCGAATGCAGACTTTGTCTCACGCTGCACACAAACGAAGGCTCTTACCTTGCACATACGCAAGGTAAGAAACACCAAACGAATCTCGCAAGGCGTGCGGCACGGGATGCTAAGGATTCGCAGTTAATGATCGCCCCGACACAAAGCAACGTGCAGCGCAAAGTGTTCCTGAAGATTGGACGGCCAGGGTACAGGGTAACAAAAGTGCGAGACCCTGAGCAGAGGAAGGAGGGTATGATGGTGCAGGTGCATTTGCCTCAGATCAAGGAGGGCGTTTTACCGAGAAGGAGGTTTATGAGCGCATGGGAGCAAAAGCGGGAGCCGCCGAATAGGGCGTATCAGTATCTCATCGTGAGTGCCTTTACTAGAGTATACCTATCAGAAAGTGACATGGTAATGTGCGACAGGTGGCTGCGGAACCGTATGAGACAATCGCGTTCCGAATCCCTTCCAGGGAGATCGAGGATGAGTCGGAGGATGAAACTGGGTGGAATTGGTCGTACTGGGATCCCGATACAAAGCAGTACAGCTTCCAGTTTATGTTCCGTGAGCCTGTGTACTAAAGCACAAAAAATGGCCATAGGAGGTCATCTCTGTAATTCTGTCATTGTCTACTTCCTTATTATCTACTTCGTTAGATACACTTATTGTGGAAAGTGTCCCCAACGGATTGGATCAGGGTCTGTGCGCTCTTCAGGTAATGGCTCGCTCGGTGTAGCCAATACGGGCGAATAATTAGGGCGCACGCCCTCTTTCCACAGTCGGACATACGCCTGGCCACGTGTCCACTGTCCAGGATCACGTCTCTGCACAACAGCTTTCCAGCGTTTGCGTGCCGCATGGGCCCCGTCATCAAGAGTACCCGTCTCCTCCCAACTCTCCAATGCCTTATCCTCCATGGCGAAGCCACGCTCGATCTCTCCAGGAGAGAAGACGGCCCCATGTGCCTCGGCCTCTAATACAGCAAAACGCGTCATGATATATTGCTCTGAGCGGAGGGAATCAAACTGCAGCACAGCTTCTTGGTAGGCAGTTGTAAGCGGTAGCTCGTGTGCAGTATGCAGGTTCAGCGCGAAGCGCAGGGCACTGTCGAGCATCGCTTATAAGAAAAAATGAATGAGGGTAGAATTGATA
The DNA here is from genome assembly GCA_003314545.1 of Ramaria sp. MG151. Taxonomy (NCBI): domain Eukaryota; kingdom Fungi; phylum Basidiomycota; class Agaricomycetes; order Gomphales; family Gomphaceae; genus Ramaria; species Ramaria sp. MG151. Next base: position 24,087 of record QMFG01002476.1, on the reverse strand, counting down.
GAACGCACTCCTCGGGTGATGGATTCTGCCCACGTTGCCGCAACCTGGTCCAGGCTTTACCATTAATAGGATGCTCATCCTCAACACTTCCGTTCTCGACCAGGGTAGTGGGTCGGAACGCTTCAAATGGCCGGTCCCTGAAGAACTGTCTTCGGAGTATGTCCTCGATATAATGTATGGGTAATGGACGCGGTTTGGGTGGTCTCAAGTGTTTTGAGGGTATATGGTGGGCAGTTGGTGAATGGCTGGTGGTTTGTTTTGGAGCTTGGAGGTCATAAGCATGGCGATCTGGGGGTGCACGAGGAGGGAGAGGAATTGGGGGATGGTCCATGACAGCTTGAAGCCATGCTGGACGATTCGTCAACAGGCCTGCCTGTATTAGGCGCGAAGCTTGCTGGTGTACTTTTGCTGCAATGCGACGTACCATACCATGCGATATCTAGAGCTGCTGGCAAAGGGCTCACAATCTCTAGCAGGTTTGCAATTTCTTTAGTCACGTGTCACACTGACATAAAAACCTTTTTCCCACGAATAAAGCGTCCTGCGTTCTACTGAATCTCAGCTTGTTCACTGGCCAATTTCCCCTTCTTCGTGCACCAACAATTTACCTCTCGGCTGGTCTCTGCTTACAATCGCATAGCAGGCCGTCATAATATCTTCAAGTTTCTCACCTGTTCACTGATCGTTCTGAGTATTTCCTGATACTCTTTCCTCCTTGACGCGCAAGAGCGATCTCTCTCCACTCTCAAGAATAGTATTCCATCTCTGGATAACACTTGCTGTATTCGAGACATCGGCGGGTGTCCGTCCGTCCGTCCTCGATCTACTCGAGTTCACTAGTGTTACAGGTTCTTCTCCGATCGCATACTCTCTTACCAGCTCCAAGCCTTATAATATTTGGCTTAATGGCAGCGTATGGGCGGTAGTGTGATGGGCAATATCATGGATCAGCCACTTTAGACTTGATCACATGTAATTCCTATTAGATGCTGAGTCTTCTCAGTGGATAGGAGCAATCGTCGAGTTTGCTGGTATAGACCGAATAGTTCCTGTATAAGCTAGTGTTGTCACCACTCGATTCGGAACTGCCACGGTACAAGGCACGGCTTGCTGTTTCTGTTCAAAAGGGAGAAGGTCATTCCTGAAAAAGATGGACTCAGGACATGGTTCGGTCCGCAGGTCGTCGGAATGACATCTGCAAACGTAGCTGGTTCTTAATGCGTCAAAGCCTCTTCACCCAAACGGCAACAGCAAAATGTTCGGTGAAGAGTTCTTTAATGACATGTTCAAACCAACTTGTATCGCAGGATACTTGTAAATGCAAGTTTAGTCAAAAGCAATATCCCGTGGAGGGACGTGAATGATAAAGGGCCATTGGCTCGTATTGCCAAGCTTTGGAAGCCATCTCTGAGAGATGCTACGAAGCATTGGAGGCAGTGCGAACTGTATTTGGTACCTCGGATTCTCTTGAGTCTGTGCAAAAAGACACTTAGGCACATGTGATTATCCATACTGAGGGTCATACCTTAGGTTCCCGTCGCTGTAGTCGCTGACGCACATGACACGCTCTCTCACGACGCATCAGAAGAGGTAACGCTGTGTCCTTGTATTGACTGTACGGCGAATATCACTGATGTCCCTGCTAAAGAACAACGCATCAATGAATTACAAGAGTTCTATCGTATAAGATGCCCAAGATCCTAGGCTTCTTGAGACAAATTACCTGGAGTTGGCGACTGGGTTAGGTCACCGGTCATTTACAGCGATACGTCACAGGGTGTGCCGCAGAAATCTAGTTGTATGAGGAGAAATTCCTAAGCATGATCCCAACAGTTGTTTCGAGTCTTGAGGAACATGTCGGCTTGTGAGCTTGTGCCCGAGTATCGGCAGAGCGAAAACTCGGCCGAGGTCTAGGCTGATCCATCACCTCATGGCACATTCATGTTGCTCTGATAGCAGGAATGGTACGTCCATATGCAGGATAGTTCACGTGTCTTCCCGACGGACTTGCGACTGTGCCTGTGGAGCCTGTGGGGCAAATGGGATGAAGCTGCCATGAACCAGGTGCGCCCCTTTCTGTCGTAATTTCGCCTAGGAGTATCTGGAGTATCTGTAGTCCCTGGCAGCGATTGGCGGGGAACGTGCTTGGTGTCCTCTCACCGAGGGTCGACTCTTCTCAGCAATCAGTACGAGGATCTTGGCCCATACGCCTCTGTTCCCAGGGGCGTAACTTGGTAGCTGTCCAATTTACGTCTCCTCTCATCTGTAATTAGTTCCGTGCCGTATGCTGAACTTTCACCCTAATTTCACCGTATTCCACGCCACCCCGAATCGAACGAGTAACCTAAAACAATGACACCGGACCGGCGTAGTGCCACACACATATAAGGTGTTGGGTCAGTAGGGCAGAAACAGGCAGCGAGGAGATCTCATCCCCACACACCTCTACAGAAATCAAGATCACAATGGTTCGTCGTTTCCTGTTGACGACAGTGCTGCCTCACGCCGATGCATTGCATTAGTCTGGGACTAAAGAATGTGCTGCTACCAAGGGCCAAGGAGGGACCTGCTCATGGCCCAGTTGTGGTTGTAGCGAACCCCCAAAGACCCAGGCATGTGGATCTTCCTCCTGTAGCTGCGGAGAGTGAGTTATAGTCCATCATAAAGGGAATCATGAAAGTACTAACCATGACTTCCTCTTAAGGACCTGCGGTTGCAAGGCAGGGGACTGCAAATGTTGAATGCCTGCATACCTTCATCCCACTCATACACACAGAGTCATAGAACCCTTTCTTGCGTACGAATGTACTATCACCAGTTCTAGTATGCGGTCTGATTAGTGATATCCAACGAATCGTACTATTGGTCTTTTCATAACACTTACAAGAGAGAACAGTTGAGATAATGATAGGTCGAAGATACTCATTTTTAAGGGGATAAAATTCGTGACTATGCGTCCGCTATCATGGCGTCATCTTCAAACGAACAAGAAAAAAATTTGGTATCTGGCCTTGACGGAGTCCGAATTTGAACGCGTCGCATCACGTGACGAGTCTTATCCCACTATGGCATCCAGGTTGAAGAGCGGACGGTTCATAGGAGCAGCGACGAGTGAAAGTGCTCGCAGACAGCTTATGCAGCCTGTCCCATGCTGGGAAAAGGTGTGGGTCATTCCCGAAAATGCTGCGCCAGGGTCGACGCTCAAGGTCCTGAGATGGGTGAAGACGGACAAGAAGCAGGTGAGATCTCCTTCGAAACTGCGACAGGGTCTTTCGTAACCGTGCGAATATCCTCAAAGCAATTTAGTGATGACGAGGACGCGGTAGACGAGCCCTTGGCCCCTCTGCCAGATGAGCCTATGCAGGACGACGAGGACGAGGAAGAAAAGGACCAAGACGATAATGCCGATTCAGGAGCTCCTGCATCGCGCGATATGTCCGAGCCTATCACAGTGCAGCCGTCTTTACCTCCAGAAGACCGCGAGACTGAATCAAAACCTCACCCACTTTCAATGTCGCTTATTCCTGGCTCAGAGACGCCGACCAATGAAGATGGCATCGATGACGGCACACTAGATTCCTCGCTGAATCCATCGCTCGTTGTCCCAGCCTCCTTGAGCGGTGTAGGAGTCGGGGACCAGCTGGACGGGACCATAGATGGCATTGATATACGACAGTTTGGACCAGGTGTCGAAGACTTTGATCCAAGTGCGGTGGAAGACCAAGTGATGCAAGATGCACTGCAGAATGGGATGCCAGATATGCTTGGAAAATAACTGGAACACTGTAGCTATGCCATTTGTATTAGTAGTGAAAGATACTGATCTTCGCCCACTCTTTAATGCAAAATATATTGATACCTTGAGGTCTGGAGGTGGTGGGTATTTAGTGCGCCTGAACCGGTAAGTAGCCTTCGGAGATACTTTAACCCCAGAAAAGGGCGGGAGAAACACGCTGAACGACTGATTGAGAATTACGAGACTGGGGCATCAAACAAACAAGATCAATGTTCGTGGGCTTTTGAGTATTAAAGGTTGAAAGGTGGTTCACTCAGAGCTACCTGGGTGAGTGCAGAGATCTCGTGCTAGGACCGTGCGTAGAACTTGCAATAAAACAACAGGAAAGGAGAAGTCTCATTCCCTCGACGCAAATGCACTTGAATAATCGAAGTTTAAATGCTCTTGTTCAGCGTCCTAGCCTTTTTCTTGTACGGAACGAGAAGTTTTTATAGTCAGGCTGACAATGAGCACTTCCGTTCCATTGAAGCTTCGAATGATATAAACCGGCGAAACTGGACAAACCTCATATTATAGTCAATTTATAAGGTGTGTATAACAAATATAATAATCAGGACCCTTTGAATCTCGTTTCCTAGAATAATCCGCTCAACATCCATCATATCTCTTCATTGATCAGATTCATTCTAACATCGAAGATATATCCGGGTGCAAGTGACTAACTTGCCTGTCATATACAATACATGTTCAAATTGATGGACCTCGATTTAATGCCACTGCCCCGATGATTTTTCGCACAAACTACAGGTCAATGTGGATGTAGCTAATGGCCCATTCCTTCTCCGATAATAAGTAGCATTTACACACATCTCAAAGACTAATGATGTTGCGATGAAATGAACCACGCCCCAGTGGGGGTACAATAAGTGCCTGCCTGTGGCCCATAATTTCTGGAAGGTGAATTGAGCAAAGAGATCAGGGAATCTCCTGCAAGCAAACGAAAGTGAGATCCGATGAATTTATTTGTATTGGTGACAGTAACAAACAATCTTGCAAGAATGCATGCAGGATTCGGGGCCTGAAGTTATAGTGTCGACTGGTTCTGAGGAACTGGGGTGTCATATGTATACGAGATCGGAGCGTACTAGCTGGAGATGTCCCAGAGGGATGACATAGTAGACTCAAGAAAGAGGCTGGGTTTGTGCGGTATCCTGGTGATTTAGACCAGCGACAATGGAAACAATGAAGGCAAGCTTGAAGGAACATCTCTCTGGTGCTTCGTCCTACCTTTATACCTGCGGTGAGGCGCATGGAGGGACTTTCGTAGCTCCTTTCTAGTTTAATACTAGGAGAATTCAATAACAGTTCGCATCCTTCCACCTCCTTGTTTTAAATAAACATATGACATAGACGCACGAATAAAATAAATTGGCAAAACAACTACGTTAACATGTCCAAATCTACAACGGCGATTCCAAGGTCAGAGAAAGCAGATGGTAAGTACGTTAACACAGACGACAAAAGTGTATCATACACCTCCGGAGCATGGCTCTCTTCCAGTAACGCCAAAACTCTTGAGTCGTTCAAATTTCAAGTGAGGCCTGATAGGAATATATCCAGTGAGTTGGCATCCCCGAACATTTTGAAGGTTAGAGACGTACTTGTGGAGTACGAAGGAGGCGACATATCAGCTGTAGTTCCTATAGCCAATGTTATTATCGAACACAGGGCGAATATGGGGATAGCCAACATTAGGGGCTCTGCAGCGGACTCAAGTCGCTTTCCAACCGGATATATGGTTACGTATGCGTCTGCTGGGATCCCAGAGGATATTTATAACATAATAATCAGAAAGATCAACGTCGCAGTGGGAGCCAAGATTAAGATAGAACTAGACAAGGCTCAAACCAACAACGGTCATGTATGGTTTCCTATCGAACTTCCTAATCCGGTGAAGATAGCCATGACCTTAGTCGGTGTCCAAGCCATAGACATCACCAACCTCTCTTGCCCTCTCAACACACAAGCTGGTTCAGCATTGGTAAGCGTGCCCGCTAGCGACAAGCTTATGAAGGCGATAGCCGAGCCTGCTGAGGTAGCGGAAGTGGAAGAGGAGGAAAAAGAGGACGTGGTGGAAGAGCACGACATGAGGTCAAAAGTCATTCATCTTCGAGACAGCCTGAGCATTGTCGGCGCTCCTCATTCTTGTGACCTGTATTGTTCTCTTCATAGAGGATTCTTGTTAGTTGTCATTTACATAGCAATTCAGTCCGCAGACCGTGACTGTAGCATTGTCGGCGCTCCTCATTCTTGTGACCTTTATTGTTCTCTTCATAGAGGATTCTTGATAGTTGTCCGACAGTGGGCGGCAATACCCATCGCATGTTCGCGACCTGAGCCATCAATATATTATGGGATGAAACCAAGTTTTGTAATCAATCATCCAGTAACACCACCTCAACGGCATCATCTCTAGGACTGAGTAGAAGCTCTGCATCAAAGGAAACCTTCGGAATAATATCATTCCATGTATAAACTGCATGTAGAAGATTGGAAGGTAATTGATTACTCGCACTTTCTTTTGTTTCTTTGCGGCCTTGAGTGTTCCATTCAGGGCTTCTACTGAGAGTGGGAAACACGGTTATATTGCAATGTATTTCCCCTTTGTAACTGTTTGGAAAATTACTCGTGAGTGTTGCTCACTTCATTGTCTTTCAGTAACCTTCCATAAAGGCAAGCCATCTTCCCATCAGTGCGTTGGTACCCTAAACGCTTGACGGCTTCCTAATAACAACAAAACTATTATAAGCCACCTACGAACACATGATGAACAGTGGGGAACTTTTAAGAAGTCAATCTCAGCGGCGGTATCAAGCATGGTGTGTGGGTATTCAATGTATTACGGAATCATGCTGTGTGAAGAAATCAGGCAAACATGCTTATTGTCTACTCTAGCGTAAATACTTAGGCTATCCCAAGCATAGCTAGAGTTTTGCTATTTCAGGCGGGTGGGTAGAGCATGGTGATCTGTGTAGACTAAAGAGAACCAGCTTGTTTAACACAGATTTCCTTAGCTGCTTCTAGAGCACAGCGCTCACTTGAGGGCATGTGAATCGATAGAGGCCAGTTCTTAGGAACGAATTCACAATCGAACAAAAGTGCTGTGAGCTGGCAATTTCCTCAGTCACTCTTCGGTACTGAAGTACAATGGACAACAACATTGGAAAACATTCTAACTCGCTTGTGGCTTGCACTCTAACTGAGATCTAGACAATAAAGAATCGGGCTTCTTTGTCCACAGTCGCCATGCTCAATAGTGGCTTTGCTTCTGGCATGTACATGTATAAAAGCGCACCGTCGTCCTTCTGCCAATATTGCCCTGTATTTCCTGCACTCTCATCCAACTCTCTATATGTGAGTAACCATATATGCTCTTGTTCACACTTGTTCCACTTGCACAGCCCTTGAGCCTGTCCATGCTTCTACTTTTCTTGTTTCATGCAATGCAATGCATCAATACTGATTTGCTACCACACAGCATGTCAGAAATCCCTCGGCTGATTGACCACACTGAAGACCTTCCCAGTCTCCACAGCCTTGGGCTGGACTGCTACCTCCATGCTGGAGTGCCAAGGAGTGCCCACAGGCCAACCTTGGTGCCACTCCAGACGCACCCTCCTTGGGACTCAGGCGCACCTTCGGATGACCTAGGGGGCAATGACCGACAAGTGTGGGGGCACCAGCCCCCACAACAACAAACAAATCAGAACTATCCTCCAGTGGATGTGACGCACCAAGCCGGTGCTACATCCACAGTGACAGACATATCGTTTGTCGCTGCAGGGGATGTCCATCAGGCAGGGGAAGAAGGTGGGATTCAAGGCGTCTGGATACCGCTGCAGATATGCAGGTGGACATTTGTCCAATGTACATTCATCCACATGGCAGATGGGTCATTAAAAAGGGAGGAAAAGACCATCTGATACCGTTGTGCCGAAAGCCGCCGATTAGGGTAAGCCTGTGCCGGGTTGTCACGAGATCTCTCACCGACCCTGTTGCGCCAGATTTCGCAAACGACTTCATTTGGACAGCGGTCGCCTTTTCACCATGATTACATGTAACCATGAACTTCCTGCCTTAATAATATACTCAAGTAGAAATGCGGACAACCGGCGAGCAGAACTTAAATGCGAATTACATGGCACACCATTCTCCCAGAGCTTTGGGGAACAAGATGGCCCTTTATTCGATGGTAGGAACCTATGCTGCGATAAGGCAATACATTAACTTCCAATGGGAAGGATGCTCAGTCTCCTTACCGTACCTCATCCCCTGGACTTCCCTCGGCCGCCTCCTTAATCCTAAGAGCGATCCCATCCGAGAATCTTCATCTAATACGACTAATTCATGCACAGCCTCCTGGAGCTGTCAAGGCATCTCACCTTTGTCACTGGATGTGAAGGGCATGCTGCGGAATTGTTGAATTAGCTCGGTTCAATGACAGATATGCAGCCATTGCCCGGTCTATGACGGAAGATTAGTCTATGCAGAGCGTTTTGGAGTTTAGGAGGCTCATAGACTCTTAGAGTACGTATACGTAAGGACGGACGATCGCATTAGATTTGCCCTCGAGTGATCCCTATGCTTACTGCAGCTTTGTGGCGCTCCAACATTTACCTAGACGATTTTTATGACCAAGTTTCAGAGCCTTTTTCAGGTTTCACGAACTTGCCATACACCAACGCGAGCACTTGGCGCCTTTTTGCACAAGGTTCTAGAGTCTTGCCACAATTTGGATTTATCTTGAGAAATGCCTCACGCTTCCCCTGTGTTTCTTCTATGCCAAACTCTCTTCGAGATCTTATTGTTGAAGAGCAACCACTGAATACATGTGGGTAGAGCCATTGGATTTCAGTAGAACCTGGTGGATCACCAAAGTCTGAAGCAAAAACATAAGAAACTAGCCCACTAGACTTCTATGAGCAAAACCGTCAAATCTAGATTCCTATCCTCACCGCCTGCGAACATAGGCTCAATCTGATCAATCTGATTCACAGTCCCCTGATTATTTGCCAGATAAACTACAAGGAGTCAGCTGCTCACCTCATTTTGAATCACTTAAGCTCAGTCCATCAGTGACCATCCACATCCATTCTAGGATCAGGCTCTAGGGTTGTTGCGCCATCACTAGTTACATCGCCAGGCCGTCGTTTCCTCAGATTCACCCTAATGTTACCATGCTGAGGATTATGTAAATTGATCACCTTGCTTCCACAGGCACCCCTCTGGCTACATAATATGCACGCGTCGCGCTCTCACCTCAATGGACGCGACGGCCGTCAAGGCAGAAATCAAGAAGTGGGAACACGACTTTCGTGCGCAGAACGGTCGCAGTGCAACAATCGAAGATGTCAAAACCTTACCCCGAATAGGTGTGTCACTAGCTCTTCTGTTCCATTTCTTGCCCAACAGCTAACGCGATTACAAGCCGAGAAATATAAACTATACAAGAAACTCACGAAGGAGGCAGAGAAGAAAGGAAAGGCTAAAGAAATCCAGGCGCACCCATCCTGGACACGATCACCCAGCGAGGGAACCAGCAACAACCCTTTCCTTACCCCAGTCAAGGCGAAACGTACAGAGCCTCCCGACCCTTTTGTACCTGTGAAGGATATTCCATCTCCTTCCGCACGAAAGAATGCAGCCATCGTTAAAGCTCGTAAACGGCTTCGCGGCGAATCCGTATCGCCATCTCCCCTGCCGCGCGATAAACGCCATCGTGCACATGCCGATTCACCCGCCCATGCCCAACATTCTCGGACACGAAGTGCTTCACCTCCGGGTTGTAACGTAGGAGAAGGTGACAGCTTTGTGGACGACTCGCCAGTGAAAGCCCCAGCTGGGGGTAAGGCATTCACGCCTCTTTTCGAAGAGGCTCTGCCTCTTTCTCAACCTGCGCACTCCAAAGTAGGCAACTTTAAAACTCAGGGTAGGGCATTCTCGCGGGCCAAAACCATGCCAAACAAATTGTTTAGCCCCTCCCTAACTGCTGTATCGACATCAGCTGCGACTGAAGTGTCTAGGAAACGGACTCTATCGCAAGTGGTGACGAACGATAAACATGAGAGTTATGACGAACGCCCTGCTTCTAACCGATGGAATTTACTACCGCCATCACCTCCCCCGCAGCAAGATGATACCGGGCGCTATAATGCCACCGGAAAAGGGAAAGGGAAGACAAGGGACATTGCTCATAAGAAAGCCAAGAAGGCCAAGCTGTCTGCTGCGGATGATAATAACGATGAAGAAGATGATACAACATCTTCAGATGGCTTAGAGGTGAAAATTGTTGCGTGGCGCAGCGGTCCTCGGTCCCCACAATCCCAGGAAAGAAATTCAACACTAACAATAGATCCAGAGCTGCGGCAATTCCATGTCCCGACTGGGGTACTGGATACGTCAGGGGGGTCTGTCTCGTCGAGGTTCGAGGTTAATCTCCCAGAGGAGATGCGCAGAGTACTGGCGTTATCACAACATGATATTGGAAGGGAGAGGGAGGAGGAAGATCTTGTAAAAGGACTGATGAGGGGGCGACGAAGAGTAGGAGGGGAAGTATGGGCTCCCGGAGAGATTGGAGGCGAATCTGAGGCGAGTGACGGGGGTGTCGTATGCGTTCCCGATGAGGAGGACTGGGAGGGTGAGGGGGTACCATGGGAGATAGCTGAATTATAAGCTCTTACATTTCTACTCCGATAGAATATGTTAGTCCTTTTAAGCTAGCTACGCGATGTTTCAAGCGTAAATGCTTAACACCTTGGATATGACAAGTGCTATGGTAACTCTTTTTGTAAGAGTTAAAACTCCGCTTATAAGGCGCTTGACCGCAAGTAACCACATGAGCTAGAACTTGCTTCGAACCACGAGTCATGTCCAGCCATACTGCTTTGCCAGCTGAGCAGCGATTACACACCGGCCTCTCCCTGCGCGATGATCCCCACGACGACTACTTGAATGGTGACCCTTTAGGCAACCAGGATTCGTCTGTACCACCCCCAAGCTACACCATTAGCAACGCTTTTAGTCAATACGACCCGGATACGAAACACAATCCTATTGGGGTTCAGGCCAATGCTGCACTCGCTGATTCGCCTGCGCAGCTTCCGTTTGACGATTTTATAGGAGGTTCCTCTAGGCGACGTTCCTTACCCGTCACAGCGCTGCATCAGAATTCCCAAGAGTCTTCAGTGGACAGTTCACGTCTGGAAAACCAACGCAGTTCCACCCCCAAAGCCGAGAGCCCCAGTTCGTCGCAGACTCCGCAACACCAATCCACTGACTTCCGACATGCGCGCCAACGACCCGAACTGCCGCACGCTCCTAGATCGTTGCCTAACACAAAGAAAGTGCTAGGGAAGATCTCTGAGCTGGAGGAGGTGGATCCGTACGGAAATAAATTTCATGAGGAAAGCCCGTTTGAAGCCGCTAGGAGGGCACAGCGTGAGGCTGATCGAGATGTGTCCAAATTCTCAGGCCCAAGTGGACAAGTTATTGTGAACGTGAGGCAAATACAGTGACACCAACTTGCTGTTCAAACAATGACAATTTTTCCAGGGTCGTTTTCCCAGCATAAAGCCTGGAGAAATCATGCCGAGCAATTTTCTGCGGGTACGCGATACATGATGTCTGTCTTCCTCAACTAAAAGACTTTTTGTAGCTAACTAATGGACCGCCCTCTTTCTCCCCACCATTTGAAGCGCCTCCATTTCCCCCTAACATGCACACTCCTATACGACCAGCACACTTTCCGCCAAATTTATACCCTTCGTTGTCGACTTCAGAGCCTGCTCCAAAGCCATCTCAGCAGCAGCCTTCTTCGCGACATACGGCCCAAATTCCTCCGTCACATTCGCACCATAAACTTCCTTCCCCGTCTTATCCGGTTCCTCCGGTTCCCCCTGCACCTTCCAATCCCCCTGCACCCTATTCAGATAGACAGCCTCCAAGGGATGTCCCTCGGTCCCGTTCACAACCGGTCATCCCACACTCTTCACCTCCGCAACCTACTCGGTCCCAGTCCTATCAGACTGCTCAGCTTCCCAATACCTCGCAGCATCAAGAATACTCTAATTCTTCGTCTCCGTCGCGTCGACATACGTTCAATGCATCTGACAGTCTCCCTCCTGGTTTGGTGCCAAACGGCTTCCACCCAGTTGCGCAGCCTCCTCAGCCAGTTCCTTACGCACTCTCGCCTCCACACCATTCCCCGGGCCCACCTTCCCGGTCCCAATCTCAACATCATTCCTCGGGTCTGCCATCGCGGTCACCCTCCCTGTACCACTATCCGACCCCTCCACGATCTGCACTGCGAGATCCACATCCACAATCACTTCAGCCGCTTTCTTCCCAGATGCAATTTCTTGCCGCTCAAAGCCCCACTCCTGTACGCCTTCCTTCGCAAAACGTTCCTACACCGCAGGCACTCGGTGTTGTACACTCTCCCCCAATGCCGTCTGGTTCACCGCGCCCCGATAGTTCGCGTCCGCCACGTGCGACTCCCAAACCAGTGATGCCCCAGCCCCTTGCACCGCTCGTGGCACAGGAGCCTAAGCTTACGCGCGATGGAGCAGGTCAGCTACAGCGCTCAGCGTCCGCCGCTGCGGCCCATGGCGAGAAAGGAGGGTTTTTAGCCAAGACCAAGAGTATTTTGCGTAAGAGGTCTTCGGCAACAGGTATCAAGACGCACGCCGATGGGGCCATATCGTTTGCCCCATCTATGCCGAATCTGACGGAGGACGATAGTATAGAAAGCAGGAAACTGGGCAAGAAGCTAGGTCGGAAGAAATAGGCTCACGCTCAGTCTGGACCTGAACAAGTCCTCAAATTTATTAGTTACTAATCTTATGGACCGCTAGTTGATGGGCGTGTATTTGTTTTGTATCCTTCAGTTTAGCTTAGTGTGAGTAGTATCACACGAATGATGTGACAGATGCAATATACCAAGATGATGCGCAATGGAAGAACTTTTGAAGGATCATCTACTTTGACCGCAGGTTGAAAATTTGTTTTGCAAGCGATTTAGGTGCCTCTGACTTGTGTTTAACCCCTAACCTGTTATGGCAGATTGTTTAATGTATGTGATATACTTGTTAGCCCAGTCCCTGGTACCTCTTCTTTTGAATATGTAGGTGAGATATGAATCGTCACTCTACACGTGGGGAGCACGGGACCGTCAGTCGGTTCTTTACAGAGCATGCATCATTGCAGGTATTGGATCATTCAGAAAACTCTCCAGTGTAAGGCCCGACTCTGCTTTGATACCCTTCAATGAGATCCTGCAATTCCAACAAAATCCAACGGCTTGACAGAGCGCCTGTTACTGTCTCCCGATATTTTGGGTTGTGAATCAACAGCTTCCCTATCAGATCCCGCGCTGATATGCAAGGTTCTCATGACAAGCACTTGATCAAAAGGCAACCGGGGTAAATCTTACCGTCTGGTAGCTCTCCCCACAGTCTGTCCTGAAAATCAATTGGGCAGCTCACGATTCGGGACATAACGCTTGTATCACTCCGGCTAGAAATGGATGTTTTGATGAGCCGGGGGGAATCTTCTGGTCTACGTTGGGTAGGTACATCGTCCTCCCAGTCAAAGGGATTGTATCCACTGTAGCAAAACGTGATCAAATATGTTTCATCAAGTATCATGCCGCATCAAGATTGTCGCAACCATATATCGACCCACGCACCAAAGCATCGCATATAAAACCATGCCGAGGCTCCAGGCATCTGCATATATACCTACATATCCCTTGTTCTGTGTCGTAAGGGCGAGAATGGCCTCGGGTGGCATATAACAAATGGTGCCGACCGCATTTAGTGTTTGTTCGTGTGCCCGAGGGCGAGCAAGGCCAAAATCCGCAATGACCAAGCGAGGAAAGGCTCCGGGTGTATGAAGCAGGATATTCTCGGGTTTAAGATCTGTTGAGGAGAAATCTCAACTCACCGTAGTAACCACGACAAGTAAAAGAACGATACCCCGATGAGAAACGTTTCTGTCGTGTAAGTACTTTAATCCCAGCATTAGTTGGAACCCACAGTATCTTGCTTCCCCTTCCTTCATCCTTCCAGAGTCGCGGGTAGAAATGTAAGTGAATAAATCGCCACCAGTCGAGAGATCAAGAAACACGTTGCTTCAGGGCACCGGTTAGAGGAGAATCAGAATGACGATATATACATTTACACACAGGAACCCGTCTTTAGCAACTACATCCAGAATGCGATTAATGTTGGGCTGTCCATAACATAGCCATGATAAATGTAAACAAGGTGAGAACTATGCGAGAAGAATAAGAGCGTACATGATTTAACCCTTTTAAAAGCTCTACCTCTCTCATTAGCTTTGTGTTCTCCACCTCGTTGGTCATCTTGAGCATTTTACAAGCAACTTGTTTATAAGCAGAAACGCCATTTGAACTCGAAACAATGTAAGCTAAGTTGACGGTTGCATATGTGCCGCTGCAGTAACGGGAGATTTGCCTCAACGAAGGACGATGCGATCCAGACTTGTTTGGAATCACCTTCCCAATATGCATGACGTGACATTATAGCTGCCTACTGTCTGATGAATGAAGCAGCTGAAATTAACTTCGTTTCATGAATACATGCTATAATTATGCTCGCCTTGTCGACTGGAACTGGAGGGGGTGTAGGATCAAATAATGTTTTCTTTTGAGGACCCATTGAGGGGTTGGTATAAATGCACTTGAAAGCTGATTATACAGCGCTAGTCTTTCTGAGATTCAATGAAATTTCAATAAGCCCGTACATTGAGAAGAAGGGATTTTGAGGATATCTCCATGTGTGAGTATGACGGAGCTTTTTTTGATAAGATGGTTATTTAATTTGGTCCCATTCGTGGAGAAATCCTACAAGGAGATTCCGTTTTAAATTGGGTATATGCGTCCTTCCAAGGTTAAAAAACTAGGTAAAATATGACGCACCTGGAACGAGAGAAGTATGGCTCCAGTAGGTGATTGAATACTGGCAAGAACATACCAGTCACTGAGAAGTTAAGATATAGTGGACTTGACGGAAACGCACGCATAGACTTTAAAATGCACATTTGATACAACAGCTTCAGGTATCACGTATGTGCTTAATGCGTCACAATCGCCCGAGAACTTTCAATCATCCATGAGAATGTTCATAAGATCCACAGCTAACCATAGTGAAGCATTGCGGCCAATGGTGACTGGTTTGCCTATGATTATTGCCGCAGCTACACAGAGGAAGTTTAGCGGTACTAGAATCCAATATGAAAATACCTCAACCTTCTTTGCGACCGGCTTTGGTTGTCGTTACAAGTCGTGCGCAAATCTCACCCTCACGAGCCTCGACTTGAGGTTGCGCTGCGTGCATATTGAGATGAAATGGTCTGGTTTGTTTTGATCGTAATATTTGTAGTGCCTCCTGCGAATCCATGAGTCTACGCTGATTCTGGTGCGGGCGTTTCATGGTGGACAAGTTGTGAGGGCAAACTCCGACAAGAGTTATTGCAGGACCAATTTCTCTGGGGAACTATGGTGTACATGATCAAACTTCAAGACCAAGTGGATCTTACCAACGTATTGTACATATTTTCGGATCGGTCAATAAATTTCAGTTTCTTTATCCTACCTCTTCTGCCCAGCGCAACACATCATTTTCTGTTACGTCTCGTAGGGTGAAAACACTCCCACCACCCTCCTTCAATGATACAGTTTGATCGGAGTCGCCAGTTGGGGGTTGTTTCGAAGGCTTTAATGGGTGCGCGTCAGCTGTCGTATAGGGACTCGTATTCTTCATGAGTACCTCTAGTGGTTCGTCAAATAGAGCATCCATATCCATGACGTCTGGCTCCGCTGTCTGCTACACTATCACCAAACGTATAAAGCAATTGTGAATCCCACTAACATGTGTTTGGGTCTTTTCACGCTGAGAAAGATGATTGCCCGATATGAGCACATTGAAACTGGGTAGAGAAATGAACCTACAGAAGCGACAACATCAGCAGCATGTTGGCTCAGTGCTGTTAGCTTCGCCTCCAAAGCATCACATTTGCTGATAATGAAATGAGAAATAAATTCCTTGTTTTGAGAGAAATAAGAGCGTTCACTGACGCGTTAATCGCCCTCGTCTCTTCTCTCCGTAACTCGAGCTGACGATTCATCATGGCCTCTAAATTGCACCTAGCCTATATGAGAAAGTGTTAATTAAATGGTGGGGAGGAACTCGGTGCCACATATAATTAACCTGGACAGGTCGCAAGTCATTGGCAGCTCCCATAATATTCTGGCCCATGACTCTCATCCACTCAACCAGACGCTGCCAATCTGGTGGAACATCACTCGTCTGAGAAGGAGGAGGAACAAGAATGGAAGACAGAAAGGATGAATATGTGTGTAGAAGGGTACGAAGGACTGCTTGCAGCGCTGGACGGCGGTCTAGAACGCAGTGTAAAATCGAGGCGTCTCTGGAAGGGATGGTGACATACCGACAGTTGGCTCCTCTGGATATAGTTGTGTGCCACCCATCTCAGCCAATGTTGGTATTCGTTCTTTGGTCTGAGAACAAAATAAAGGCTCGATAGATATATCGAGTCTCCGAGAAGCTCACTCACAAACCATGTATCTCCAAAAGCGTTGTACACTCCCTCCTCTAGGATCCAATCCACACGTGGCTTCTCCAATTGGGTCAATGGCCAATCTGGTACATCTTTTTCATTAGGTAGCAATTCATGCTGTTTCTTGACAATGTCAATGTCCGAGTTTGTTCCTGTTAGCCCTTGATTACCAAGTCGAGTTTTGAGCAAAGATAGAAGGTGGAGATTGTGAGAAGTATAATCTACATAATGAGAAGGGGGAGATGGAAATGGATTTTGCAACTCTTGATCTTCCTCCATTTGCAGTGAATAAATGTCGGTAGCTGTTTGCGGAGTTCGAAAGCTATGGAACCGCCGAACGTTTTTTGTCCATCACTTTGAAGTATGGCGACAAGCCATCCTCTTCGCTTTTCGCGTGAACCGAGTTTCCCGTTGAGATGTGACAAGGATGGTAACCTTCGCATTCTCATAGTGGGAAACAGTGGGACTGGAAAGGCAAAAAGGCACTTTCTGTCTACAATAATGGCGCGGTTTTAACGTCGTTTTAGTCGACTATGGCCGAAAGACTTTCCAGCATCCTGCAGCTTCCAATGGTGCATTTGGACCAGATGTATTGGCAACCAGGTTGGAGGGAGGTATGACATAACGATACAGTGGTCACGTGTAAAGCAGCCCTTGACTGACAATCAATCCATGAGACCTCGGGCGATGAGTTTCGCGGAATGGTGCAACGTTTTGTGTGCGAGAACGACAACTGGATAATAGATGGCAACTATAGGAAATTGACAAGTGATATTACCAGTGTAGCTGCGACATGCATCCTCTGTAGGATCATTCCATCTTACCCTATCAGGTTTACTGTGTTTAACACATTTTTAATGTAAGGGATGGACCCGCCGTTCTCGCTCTACTTCCCTCGTCTAGTCATGCGCACATTCTTGCGGCTCATTCGCGTAGCTCCTCCGTGCAGTCCAGAATGCAACGAGAGGTGGGGCGGAGTATTCTCCTGGGGGGAACAGAGTATACTCTGGTGGTGTTGGACCCTTCATACCCCTCTGAGAAAAGATTATAACAGTGCCATGCAGCTGGCAGAAGTTCATCAAGGAGGGAAGTGGATAAGGCTCACCGGATGGGGCCGGGATGTAAATGCATTGCTTAAACGAGTGGAATCATTTGCCAAAGCACGGTAAGGCTGAGGCCTTGATATGCGACTGTAATTAGCACTGGGGACAGGAATATCACCTTCAGAAAAAACCTGATGGCCTGAAAAATGGTACTATGTTTCTATAATATTCTAAAATGCACAACCCTATACAAGCATATTTATATATTGTTTTCCCAGAGTTTTCCAGGGGTCACCAGAGAAGCCATGATAGAACATTGTAATCCTAAAATCTCACAAGCCCTTCGGAAACAATCCCGTGACTATCTAGAACCTTGAGATCTGCAGAGACTCGCTTCGCACATGCCAACGTTAAGACGGAAGCTAGAAAAATGAAGACGGACGTCGCAACCATGGCGCCTAAGCAAGTTCTATGCAATGACAGTGGTCGAGAACTAAGTCGACATCCAAACATTTATACGCCTGTTTGATGAGGGTGTACCGTTCACAACGAAAAGGGAACGACAAGCCAAGACAGGCGTGCGAGCTCAGAACCGATGGGCCAATGGGTTCCATTGAGGCACATCAAGTGTATCCATCCTTGATGAGTTATCCTAGTTATTCCTTTGGCTGAATGAGCTGTCGACCAGGAACAGTCAGGTAGGAGGGGGACATAGACATGACCAGCTCCGATCGGGGCATTCTCCAAAGTGAAAGAAGCATCCAGAGTCTCGACTCAGATCTACTCCACGAGAGGAAGAGCAGAACGCAATTAGCTGTATATGGCAATCGCGCGAAGAGCTTTGAAGACCGGCTGCTAAGGCACTGGTGTCAAGAATAGCCATTCGCAAGTTTGAAAAATCCAGCACCGGTTTGAAACAAACTCCTGTGAAACTCTTAAAGTAGCGACTTAAAAAACTCCGAGTGTCAGCCCTAACTATTTCATACACATTCTCAACAAAATCATACAACTCTGGACATACTAATATCTCACTGTGAATTCTGAATCTCATCTACGAGTCCTAGAAGCAGCTTTCCATCGAACCCAACTCTTCTAGGTCCGTGACCTTGGTTTAAAGCTATTATGGCAGGCCGAGCACAGCCTTGAAAGAAGCGAAATTGGGAGTACCCAATCCGGTGACCTAAGGCACAGTTGAGGCACAGAAGAGCAAAAAAAAATAGATCTGACTTACCGGATCCCAACCTGCCAAGGCCTAGCAAAGAAGACAGTGTCAATCCGATTTAGCCTATACCGCCACAGGAACACATACCGGGAAACCGTTCGTGTTGCACCCGGGATTGCTACCCGACGTGATGTCGGTGAAAATTCCGGGATTTGCATAGAGGAAAGGGTTCAGGAATCCGAGCGTGGGTCGGCCAACCGCAAGAAGCTCAGCATTGAGCAATGCGACGGTGCTTGCGAAGATTGGCGTCGAGCACGATGTCCCCGCAACAGTTCCCTCAAACCCTTGGTTGAAGATAGCCACATTTTCCCCTTGCGCAGAGACGTCAGGGAATGCACGGCCATTCTGGATGTGAGAGGGAATCAGAAAAATGTGTATGAAAGGTGTCTTAAAATTGGCTGACGGTGTTGAACAAGCCAGAATTGAGGGCGCCGATGCTGGCCAGATATCCAGAGACAGCTGAGGCTTGGAAGGTGGGCGTGGAAAAGAGATTTGAAAATCCTCCCGAGGAGAAGCTGGCTGAAGTCTCTGGGGAAATTCCGGTGGTAGCTCCAACCTGTGACAAGCTGGTTCAGGGCGTCTAAAATCGCTTCAATTGTTGTCATCACTAACAGAGGTCACGAAAGGACAGCCAGAGGGGAACGTAGGGACAAAGGTAGTGCAAGGCTGCGCCTGGATGCCCGAGACACCACCGTCACCTGAGGAGAAGAGAACAGAGACACCACGAGCACCAAGTTGCATATATCCATTACACAAAGAACTGCCTCAGATTGTTAGCGTTCCTCTGGAGGAATGGTGGACAGAAGGAAATTCGTACTTGGCGATAGACAAGGGGAAACCAGTCTCGCTAAACCCGTAGCTAGTCGTCAAAACCTGAGGAGGTGAAGCCTCGCTGAGGAGAAAGTTGATAATGTCGAGGAAGCCGCTAATGCCGTCTACGTTATTTGGTCCGACAGAAATGAACGTAACTGGTACGCCGCCGGCAACACCAACTGTATACTGAGTGTCCAAGTTCTATGCAGAAGGTATTTATGAAGCAGGAACTGTAGGTCTGTGTGAAAGAAACCTACAGCTTCAACACCAGCCTGAGAGGAAGACTGAGGATTAGTTCCTCCATCGATGGTTTGGAGGCTGAATGCAGTCGCCGGGGAAAGATCAGGACGCAAAACAGTCAGGAAGCTCTGATAATGAAGGGTTGAGTGGCTACAAGAATTTTCACCTGACGGAGATAGAGCTTACAGAGAGATCAGCTAGCTGCGCAAACTGCTGAATGAATCCAGAGACAGCAATTTGGCTAAGAGATTGACTCGGTACTGAAGCAGGAATGCCATACTGTTCTTGGACTAATTGAACGAAAATTAATGTATTCAGCTGACCCGAGAACAACGAGGACAAAAAAACATGACATACGACATCCGGGTGTGGTTACAGTTGCACAACCTGGTGGGACAACCTCGGCGGTTACGTTCGTGCTTTTTGGAAGGGGGGTAAATACCAAGGGGGGACCTCCCGCGAGCAACGGGAAGCTGTACAACTAATGTCAATCACGATAAAAATATAAACATCGAAAATCCGCACGCCGTAGTGGGGTGTACGAATTCAATGTGACTCGTGAGCGCCGCAGGAATTGAGAAAGAAAGAGTACGGATGGCTTGTTCTCCGGTGGCTTGGTGAGTGAAGACAGAGAAATCGGCCGCAAACAGTTCGTTAGCATTCGAAACGGGGATGGAAAAACCGAGCATATCGCCAGCGGGGGAGATGGGTGAGGCCGTCAAGCCATTGGACGAGAGAAATCCGTTCACGGCGGTAGTGGTGTCCGTTGAAGGTGCGACGAATTTCTCTACCTGCGAAATAAGCATGAGCGGTATATTTTATCTGAGAATCGATGCTTATACCTCTGCCTTGGTCAGGTGTTGTCCGTACAAGGCACTCGACGGAGTTGAAACGTCGAGCAATGCCTTCTCGAGACCGGCCAAATCGTTGGACACGAGAGCGATGCGCAGATTTATAATTGTATCTGCTGGCGCGGGGCCATTCCTTGTGAAGCCTTCGGGGACATTCGCGAGGCTGTCGAGAACTACGAGATCGCGCGGAGCTGGCTTCCCAGTTGCCAATGCCAAAGCAGAGACGAGAGAAATGAAGAGAGATGTTGAGACCATTGCCCCTAGGGAAGTTCAGTAACAACAGCAGAGGCTGGGGACATTATGTCGATACAGCAGGCATTTATACGTCAACCTTTCCCGTTCCACGACGGCATACCGTCAACAAGAGAGAGACAAGCGTGCGAGTTGGCCCTAGTTCAGGGACATTAAGTTGGTTGGCTCAATTGCGACACCTCCAGCATACTCATACTAAATGAGTTATTCCAGTTATTCCTTTGGTTGCTGCAGGGCGCCATAGCTGTATGTGCTGTCGTGAAATGACGTTCATAGGAGCAGATAACGAGCGACATAGCCATCTCCGAGGTATTCTCCATGCGTAAGATGTCTAAAGAGCATCAGAGTCTCGACCCCGTCCCACCGGAGAAAGAAGAGCATAAACTGTCAGCTTGCCGGCATGCGTGGCGTGAGTGGGTTCATACGACAATCATGTGCGGGTTGCGGAAAATGGAGCGTTGAACACGAGCTGAAACGTGCGAATTGGGTTGGCTCGGGTCATTGTAGGGCCTGTTCAATCAAGGCACGTTCGGTATATCAATACTTGGTGGGTTATTCCAGTTATTCCTTTGGCTGCTGAAAAATACAGTGCGCTATAGCTGTGACGAGCTGTCGAACAAGGGAGAAGCAGATAAAAGCTCTCCGTAGCGTGACCAGCACAAAGTTGTCCCCCTAGACGTAAGATGTATTCCGAATACGAATAGAGTCTTGCCTGTCCCACCACTGCCAGAGAAGCAGGAGCTCGAGAATCAAAGACACAACACCAATCTGCTGTCACAGACGTTATGGCACAAAGGGAGCTTCAAACTCATGTAAGTTAGCAATATCATGCACAGCTTCGATAATACGTGATGCCATGTCCTGCTATTCGGAAGTCTCGGAGAGCAATACAGATTTGAAGGGATTCGTCGAGCACACTAGCAGATGCGAAGCGGGGGTAAAACTAATAGTTGAATTGAAGCTCCGAATGCAGACGTAGTCTCTTCCAGTGGGCGTCTTGTCTATCGGTGCTAAGTCTTCACACTTTTCAGGGGAAATATATCACATGCTCGCCTTCGCTTTCTGACATGTGTGAGATTCATCATGAAATTGAAAGCTTATAGCGATCCCACCATGTCTACATCCTCGGCCAACGAATTGAATGATGACATGCGCCCCGGTTGCCGGGAGGCTCAGCTGACGCCACAGATTTCCTCATCCCGGATCGGAGGAGCCGGGCCGTCAAGTCTAAAATCTTTCAGGTCCACGGGCCTAGCGCTAGGGGACTAAATATATATGTACAAGAATTCTCTGTCTATGATGGCGTCAGGATGGAGGTGGTGGAGTTTGGGCCTACTATTCCATTTTTTCTTCCTTGTTATTGCTTTGCTTGTGATCTATTTAAAAGCAGGGCACTATATCTAGATCTCCCACTTCAGACTTAAAGATTTAGATTCAAAAAAACTGAATTTGTTCTGAAGTTTTGTATTTATTTATTTCCAGCTTAGCTATTTTCAGGCAAAGACTGAGGAGTAGCCTGTGTAAAAGTGTATTGTTGTAAGAGAGTAATAGAATCAAGGTGGGGAAGACAGCAACTGTCAACAACCCATTATCCCCTTTACTCTTTTTACTTCCTCCATATCCTTCTTATTCTCCCCCTCCTTTTACCCATTAATTATATTTCTTACTCTGTGCCTTCCATTCCACTCCTCATTAGCACTGTTTCCCACTATTTGCTTCTCTTGTAATCATCGGCAGCTATATAGTTAGTAACTTAGGTAAGGGGATCATCACCCTTTTCTCTTTGGACCACCCTTACTAGTTCTCTAGTGTGATCACTTGTGGGTAGCCTAGGGTTAGAGTTGTCACGATCACAGTCTGGACATTTATTTCACACTATCTTCGTTCCGAAGCGATACTTCCGAAGCATTTCGTCCGAAGCCCGAAGCATCATCCCCACACTTCTATCACTTTCATCCCACAACTCTTTGCCTATCACTTCGCCTCAAATACGTCATCTATTGAAACAATCCTGGTGAAACAATCAGTGGTCAGGTCCCATCATATTCTTTTTTTAGAAAAGAAGCACCCAGACTATCCCCATCACTATCCCCATCTTTCACCTTGAAACTATGGATTGAGTTGTTCATATTCACTCAAAGCTTGCGATGACATTCCATATCATTATGTTCTATGGTATGAATGTTCTAGACCCTCAGGATGACCCTCCGAAGGATTTAGGGACGGTTAATTCTACCCGAAGAGCCATGCGATTCGGAAACATGTTTCAACAGTTATTATGGGTCCGTTAATCTTTTTCTTCATTCACAATTTTCCTACCACCCTTGTTCTTTGTTTCCTATGGCCTTTCATTAGTATACATGTACCTTGACTACTTCCTAACCATCACGGACTCATTCCCATTCGCTCTTTCTTCCAAATGGTTCAGTATATAAGCTAGCACATTCGCATGTACATTCCCTAGTTCAATTATCATATTTCCACTTGATTTTCTACTTACACTTGTCAAACTCGCTCCCAACCCAACTTCACCAACAACTGTATATTTTTTGAGTAAGCCCTTCAATTCAACTTTTATTAGTTAAATCTACTTCAAGGAATGTAAGATCATTGACTGTGATCGACATGAACTGCAAAGTTCATTCGATTCACGAGATAGAATCCTTTCGGAACCTCTGTCTCTTCGGAACTATGCACTTTATTCGCAAACGTTCCGAAAGTCTTTCGCTTTTACTGTAGGATTTCCATTTGCTTTCCAAAACCACTCGATTACTATTAGGAATGTTTCCGAACACTTTTACTAATCCACAACATCTATTGCTATTATTTGGATTCCGACAAGAGTCCCCTTGTATGCCTGGGAAGGCTGCAGTCTGAGTAGTATCCCCTCCAGTTTGCTTGCCAGCAGGCATATTACAGGCTCAGTTGAGGTTGCCCTTACAGCAACTCCCTCTCTTTATGTATACAAGAAATCTACCTAATGTGAGACTATGGGAATTGGCTACTTTGGCTGCTTTTGTGAAGGCTACACTGAATGATAAGTCACTGTTACAACTATGAAACAGGTCTCAACTTTGAATCAAGAAGATGTTTCATAATCAGCTACCTATGAAATGGCTAATCAAAGTTAGAATGAAGTCATGTCCAAGTGTGATCAAATATACTCATGTCTCAACTTCGAATCAAGAAGATGAGACATGTCATTGTCAGAATCCAATTATCAAAGTTGAATGTTATGAACAAATATATTGTTAGCAATAACATTGAGAA
>QMFG01002474.1:0-10413 GCA_003314545.1 Ramaria sp. MG151 | reverse complement strand
GAAAAGCTAAGAATTATTATAAAGGCAATTGCTGAGACTCACGCAATCTGTTTACTTGTGAAAGAAGTAGATGCGTCCGTGGGTTTATGACGCGCAAAACGGAGAGCGGAAACGCTGATTGTAAGAAGGAGTGAGGTTACGAGGACACAGCTGACAGTGCCTGCAAAAGCCATAGCCTGCGTCTCATAAGCAACAATACTTTCAAATTCAAGAAATAAATTGACTCACTATGACGCCTTTCCGTTCGTAGGAGGTTAGAAATACGACCTTTCTCCCCTCGGGAAGGCTTGGATTAACTGCAGCCATGTCAGAGAGGTCTATATTTCCTCTATGAAATGAAAGAATGTACAAAGAAGCTTGAAAGGTCTCCCAGTTTAGTTTCTCTGCTTGTCTCATTGCTTATATACCCCCGACCAAGGTTCTGAGCTTCAGAGACAAAGTTTCTGGTGCCTGAAAGAAGTACGAGACCCTAGATCATTCATTAAGTTTCCGGTTGCAGATCGGGCAATCTGGTATACAACAGTTTTTGCGTCTTTACAACTAAACGGCTGCCCCTCGCGATCCCGTACGCGGTTTCTGCGAAAATCTGGCGGCTAATGGTTCCTTTGAGTAAAAATTCTTTTTGTGATTCGCTGTCAATGCAGAGTATAGATAAGGTGACGTTTAACGAAGAGGCAGAAGGGCGATTGCAACTAATGTGGCTCCGATCAACTCCGAAACTCCGGTTGAAAACAAAAAGGACTGCCTCGGCGACTACCCGAAGTGAACCCGATGATCGCATCTTAACGGATTCTCGACGCGGCGAGATTGACATTGAGCCCTTGGCAAAGGTTTCGTCGATGTCTTGATGATCAAGATTGAAAATCCCACGAGCCATCGTCCAATTGAAAATCTAAGTGCATTGCTGATTGATGTGTTCCTCTCACTGACACAGGTAATATAATTATTCACAGAACGAATGTCACCTGATCTTTATTTTATCAGGAATGTACTTGCCATACCCGAAGACCTGCAGGGTCCTTACCAGCCACCTTGTTCGTCAAAATCCCCCAATCAAGCAATTTGTGGCTCGAGAGCTGGAAGTGTCCTTGGATTTTTGGTGATACATAGGCCCATTTTGATGCGATCATCGCATCGATTAGGGGATGTCTGTAGCTGTCGTGCTAAAGGTCAGGCATTTCACTGATAATAGAGAATACCTCTTACCGACTCAATAATGCATCTTTTATTAAAGATGTGTGTATTCATTATTGTCCCTTTCTTGAATATAACTGCTTCTAGTATCAGAATGCTTGCAAGCTCCTATTACCAACAATCAACCGAGGTACGCATTCAACAGACATCAGCTCTGGTCATCATTTGTCTCGGAGTCGCTATGCTCGCTATGCACAGATCTACCTATGGTACCTATACTTGGCTGAATACACCGCTATTTCCCTCAAAAACGCAACTCCAAGCTTATATCCGTTAAACGGTTTAAAAGTAAGGTTAGCAGTTTAGCCTTTACCTACGATGTCGATTTGAAGTACTCTTCGGATTCTGAGCACAGACCAATGTGGGGGAAGTGATAATGGCTGGAAGGTGCAGCCGCCATACCTGTCATCATATCTTCAACTACATAACAACTGTGCCGCACTTGTAGCACATCATGATCAGGATTCATGGGCTGTGTATATTACGAGAAGCATTGAATGTTGGAACAATTTGGACTGGCATTGTTAGCCACGTCACAATAGTTACAGTCGCTCTGTAATTCCTCATCTGCAACAAGCCCATACCCTCGCTCAAACCAAACAGCTATTTCGTTCTTTGGTCCCTGGTTCAACTTTGAATTCTGCCAGAACTATGGAAATAAAGGATCAGACTCACATGGTAGCATCAAGTGTTGTATCTAATCATAAGCTAAACAAATTTTAAAGAGGATATTGAGGGGCAATGCGTGTTTTGAACTCCACTCCTTGAGTATATAAAAAGCCTCTCAGAACCCTTTATATAGCTCTGATAAAATGTGCTATTGCATACATATATGTAACATGCGAAATTAATGGTTATCAACCAGTCACCCTCAGCTTTCTACCACAACACCCAACATTGTGAAAACAACATGGACTTATTGGCCCAGAAAATAAGATTTCAAGCCTTGTTGTGTATATGTTCGAGTGGCGATATTGGGTTGATCTTGCTCAGTTGAGTTAGGTCTGATCTACGCAACATAACAAGCGTGCTATGGCCGTGAACAGTGGACACATAGGTGACCACTGGTTACAAAGAGTATGAATGCCTACCCCATTCTCGTATGATGTCCCAGTTTTTCTGCTCCAGGACATGGGTTGTGTCAAGACATAAGAGGGGAGGAGAAACTTCTCATTTCCATATGAAGTAGATATTGAAATGTTCTGGATGAGATATGTGGACATAAGTTTTCACATAGTCACAAGGGTAACAAGCTGAGGAATTCAAGAGCTTCAGCTTACACTGAGAAAAAGATTTATTCAGAGCTGTCCAGATATACATGCTGCTTACCTGACAATTTCCATAAGCCTAAGTGGCATAAGTTAACAATGGAGATGGCTTTTATGGTGAGCTTGTTGGAATATTTGACCAGTTGTGGTTATTATCCTTTTGATTACTTCCGGCTCCCCAGCTCAATTACAAATTCCACCATTAGATAACCATGGTCTCATCTTCTTGATTTGAAGTTGAGATGCAAGTGTATTTGATTATTGCAGCTTCTAATGCAGCTGACTACCTACAGAAGCAGTAACCAGCCTTGTACATGGAAGTATAAGGCAGAAATGTGTTCAGGTTCTAATACAAACTCAGCTAAGCTACTATACTAGTTACTCCTAAGACTATTTACTCCTAAGTAGCTTCTACTGCTTGTAACAATCTGTAACACCAACATTGATCAGACTTGCTTGTAATTTCATTTTGACTAGCCATTCCATAGGTAGCTAATTATAATGATCTTCTTGATTTTGTTGTAAATATTCACCTCTCTTCCTTTCATCCTTCATAACACCACTCTCCCATTCATTCTCCAGATACATCATCTTCCTATGTCACATCCAAGACACATACCTCCCCATCAACATGAGTCCATCTGAGTCATTATCACACACAAGTCTAGTCTTAATCATAAGATACTACTAGTTTTCAAGATGAGCCAATTGTGACAAGGGCATGTATTCACATGCCACATTATTCAGTTTATGCCTAACAACAAGTGTGCAAGCCATCATTCAAGATTGACATTGCACAAATCAACATTGAGCATATCACAGCTGCTGGCACCAAGGAGTTGGCTCACCACATGGAGGCCACTCACCATCACATTGCAGGGACATCACAAGCCTTACTTCAATATGCCTTTGATTTATTACATGTACAAATTTACTCTATAAGTAGTTCATCATGTTGGTAAACAAGAACAAGAAAAATGCTCTCTTTGTATTTGTGCTTTTTCATTGCCTAGAGTCACAGGTGTGACCCCATAGTTACACCAATACCTACAAATCACAGTCAACTGTACTGCTTCATGTAGAAACTAAATGGACTGGCTCAGCTTCTGGAACAAAGATGATTGTATTAACTCTATACCTAAATGGACTCTACAACAATATTAGTTTTCTGTAACAAAGAGTTTAGGAAGTTACTCACAGCTCAGCTTCTGGAACAAAGATAAGGTGTCATGGCACTAAAATGCCTGATAAGTAACCAGTGGTGTTTAAACTATGATATTGCAAATGATACAAAAATTCAACAATATAGCTATGCTCAGATTCCCTCAACACCCCCCTTGAGAGTAGTGGTATTGATGCTGTAACCAGCCCAAGTTCCTCAATGAAATGCTGGAATTTTGGTTTTGCAAGGGACTTTGTAAAGATGTCAGCAATGTTATCTTCAGTTGGGACATACTCAGACTGATGGGAGTTTTGCAGCAGCAGCAAAGGTTTCAGAGTAATTGACTCCTTCAACCTGTTTGTTACCTCCAGCAACAATCCAGACTTGAAAAATGTTGGTTGCACCAGTTGGTCCTGGTTTTTCTTTCAGGACAACCAAGTAGGGTATTTATTTCTCACCCTTAGGTAGGTCTTCTATTACCCATGGTCCAAGCTTCTCCAGTTGTCCTATCTCATAGTCTAATGCTTCTTTCCACAGTACTTTGTTTGGGCCATTCAGAGATTCATCCAGGTTGCCTGGCACATATCCAGTCATAGCAATCCTTGCATAGTCAAGGCAAGCATTAAGCGCCTAGTTGACCAGGTCATTTTCTTCATGAGGTATTAATGAATCAAGGTCATCCTCAGCAAAACATGCTATAGCTGCTGTAAGGCCTTAATGAAGATCCTTGTAAGCTCCCTTGGGCTTTCTTGGTCAGTGACTACATCCCAGTTGTGGGGCTTCAATTGGTTCTTCAATTGGTTATTAAGTTCCTCAATTTCACCTGGAGGTGTATTTGGAGCCTTCAGTTCATTGTATTCAGAATGGGTCTCCTTTTGTTGAGGTGAGGTATAGTGGATGACTTTATCCTTCTCCCCCTCAGCCAGTATATTGCCTGGAAATGTCTCATCTGTGGTAAGCATGTCTTTTTCATTGGATATGATGTTTCTTTCAACAGTAATTGTGCATTTGTTTGGCTAATATATGCAGTAACCTTTTGATTCTGATTCATAACTAATGAAGCATCCAATTTGTGCACATTGGTCTAGTTTCCCAGTAGTAAGATCTTTGACATAGGCCACAACACCGAACTCCTGAATTCTTGCCAGGTGTGGTTTCTTTTTGTGTCTGGATTCATATGGTATCATTCCATCAAGTTCATGGGTAGGAGTACAGTTTTGAAGCCAAGCCAAGTGCTTCATGGCCCCTTCTAAAAGGAAGTGATGCAAGAAGAAGTGAACAGGCTTGTTCAGCATGTGTATGCATTCCATGTTCTGCAGTGCCCTTTTGTGGTGGGGAGTCATAGACAGTGAGTTCTCTGGTAGTTCCCTTTTCATCCTGATGCTTGATGAACTCCTTAGTTAGGAATTTGCCACCTTGATCATTATGCACAGTTTTGCTGCAATTGCTGGTTTGTGTTTCTATGTAAGCCTCATCTATGTTAAAAATTAAGAGAGCGAAGGGATGAACAAAGAGTGAAGTGCAGCCACAACTCAAGCTGGCTATGAGGAACAGAAACAGAAACACAAAGTGAGAGGACAAGTTAACTCAAGCTTCAAACAACAGACTCAACAATAGTGAGTGGCCAGGCTAAAACCAACTAATCTATTATGCTAACTAGCTGAACTACTTATACAGGAGTGGAAAGGAGTTCAGGGGTTAGCTATGTTAGGAACTGGCCATTGAAACTCATCTGAATATAGCCTCCTTATTTCTCAACAAATTAGTGTATAGGACTTGAATGTCTCACTCTTCTTCTTTTGGAAATAGAGCTTCATCTCCCTTGTAGCATCATCAATGCAAGCAGCAACATATGAATTTCCACTAAGGCTTTGTACCAATGCTGCCCCCCATAACTCCCAATGTACTCTTTCACTGTATTTTGTAGCTTATGTGTACGACTGTTTCAGGAATGGTAGTCAGGTAGCTTTGGACTTTGTGCATATTTCACAGAACTCAGGTCTAGAGTCCATATCAATTTCTATACTGGTGATTTTGCCTTTCACTATAGCATGCTTCACAGCTGTATGTGAAATATGGCCTAGCTTATGGTGAGCCTGATTTATGTCCATTTTGACAGAGGCTAAGTTGGCATATTCAATATCTGTAGTGTGATTGTGACTAGTAAGGTAATAGAGACCATCAGTTCTAGGAATTGTCGCCATGGTCTTGCCAGAGGGGTTTTTGATAGTACAGACATTGTTGGTAAAGATGATTGAGCAATTGGCACAATCCAATTTACTTAAGGATATCAAGGTGAACACCATATCTGGTGCATGAACTTTTCCTTCAATATAGCAGATGTTGTCTCAGTCCCATTCAGGAGTTCAATATGAACATCACTGATCTCTAGGGCCTTGAGCATGCAGCCATTAGCTGCCATTATATTACGACCAGTGACTTTACAATAATTGATAAACATGGCATGGTCTGGACAGTAGTGGCTACTCACACCACTGTCTATACATGCAGTGAATCAGGTTGGAGAGGCAGGTAGATGGTTGGCCAAGGCTGAGAACTTGGGGGTGCAATAGAAAACAAATTGTTCAGATTCCTTTGTGTTGTCATCAGCAACAACCACAGAGTCTGACATCTTTTCAACCTTTTTGTGTTTCTTCTGCCTCAGCCCTTGACCTTCTTTTTCTCCCCCTTTTTCCCAGCAGTTCTCCTTGTGTGACCATCTTTCAAGCAGTTGGTGCATTCCTTGTTAGAATTAGACTTGGCAGCTCTTTTTGCCTTCTCACCATTTGGCTTCTTGTCCTTCTTTGCATGAGCAAGGAGTGCAGATTAGGCCGTCTTTGACCGTTCATTGTCAATGACATGATGATTAGCTTCATTGGTAATGAAATTGATCAAATCCATTGGTGACATCTTGGGCTGTGTTGCAGCCCCTTAGGTTGCACCAATTCCTTCTGCTGCTGTGATGGTTTGAATGGCAGGTTGGTAGGAAGGTGGTAGAGATGACCTTATAATACACACATAGAAGTGAGTTGGTCTTCCACATCAATAAGGTAAAGTGTGCTCTTGGTAGTAGCATCATGCTTAACCTTTTCCCACATTTCCTTTGCTGTTTTCAAGTTTTGAATCATGGAGCCAATGTGAGTGGATGTAGTAGACAATATGACATGTTGCACTAGATATTTCTGCTTGTCATAGTCATTGATCCTTGTTTCCCTGGCCTCAATTTGATTATCATAAGCTGTGGTTTTGCTGTCTAATAGAACAGGAACATTGTTGACCAGCTGATATGGCTTAGGAGTGATAGCCTTTCCTTCAACATGCATCCATAGGCCTTTTGTGCCTAGGGCTCTCTGGATTTGAGGTTCATAATTGGTGACAAGCCAGCAAACAAGCCACATCTATTTTCATTCCAACTCCACTAGCACTATTTTCTTCAACCTTAGCCATTGTCTCACATTGCCTCAACACTGACATTGCCATCTTCATCACTTGTTATCTAATCAACTTGAGCAATCATTATGTTGTCATCTGTGATTTCCTCATCAACTCATACCCAACATTCTATCAAATTGCAACCCATTGAAGGATGAGCTGAATGCCATTTTCCAATCACACCATCATACCCTAATCCTGCTAATCTCCATCACAAGCTCTCTACTCCCAATCATCATGACACTTATGCCATTGGGGAGCCCGTATATGTCAATGACTCCTCAGAACCATTCATATTTCTTGGAGATAAAAAGGTACACTATCATGCAGGGCAAGAGTGTTAACAAAGTAACCTTAGTGTCAAGTCAAACACTAAGGGGAGCTGGTCATGCTACTATACTAATATCTATAAGATGTGACCCCTTTGCCTAGAGTCCATGTCACATCCTGATGCTGTGACTCCACATGACAAAACAGGAATATAGCAAGAAGGGGGAACACAAGTGTATGGGCAGGGGATGCAATAGAACAAAGATGGAAAAAGTAACAAAGAGGAATATGTGGCAGAATTCAAGGGACCATATCCAGAATATCCTCCTCTGACCATTCAACTTACTCTTCATCATAGAATCCAAAAGGATCACATCTTCCACCCCACTCATCAACTATTCATTCAAAGGTCCATGGATAGCCTTCAGCACCTGTGTTGTCTCTGATTTGTCAATCCTTCCTGGATGACATGGTGACTCATCCTATATACAATTTGCTTAGGAGACATTGGACAAGGTAAGGAATATTATTGGTGGATATTTCTTTTGTTTTTTTATCTGACACATCATCTTTTTCACCTGACCTTTCTTTTGTTCCATGTTTGATAACTTTTTCTTGTCATTACTAACTATTCTTGTACTAATATTCCTGCTCCACACTTCTTTCCCCTATCCTGACACATTTCTGCTTATCTGCTTTGTCAGATACTCCTTTCTTGATTCCTTTCTTATACTTTTTGTTCTGGTGCTTTGTCATACATCACCCCTATTCTTACAAACCACCTCTATCACATCATTTTGCATCATACTTGCATCATTGCTGTAGACATGTATATGAAGGCCTCTGCCTCTCTCGGTAAAATAACAAGTCAAGTTGACAAGAACAAGTCACCAAGTCACCAAGTTTTATGCTCAAGTCAAGTTAAAGTCAAGTCGAGTCACAAGTTCAAGAATAGTCTAGAACATTCTAGACTATGTCACACATCATGTGTCACAGTCACATGTTACAGTCACAAGACTCATCATGTTTATTGACCTCATCTGCCACTGGTGCTAGGAAGCACAGGTATTGTAATGGGATACTAATCTTGTAATAGCCACTAGACAACTATCATCAATCATTGTATTCCAATCACAAATCCACTTCTTCTTTAACCAGAGAAGAAGAAAGTCAAATAAACCACCAACATCATCTATACAAAGAAGAGTATTGGGTTAGGATACTGATACAGCTTTAGTCATCTGATGACCATTGGTGCTATGATATCTGCATAACCAATCCAGTTCTGTGGAAAGAGACAGATGATTATCCAACTCACAGATTCACAATATATGCAACTGCTGTATCCCTCGAATGAATGTACCAGACACCATCTGAGGAAAGGACCATTGTGTGCAGGCTTTAGGCATAAAACCTAAGGTGAACACATCATTGGACTAGTCGCTTCTGTCATCACAGAGTTTAGGAACAGAGAGTGTGGCTGAATCAGAGTTGAATGGAATGGAAAGACTTGACATTGTGTTAGTAGATTAATGTCAGCCAGGGCCCATAACCTGTAGCAACCACATGGACTGGCTCAGCTTCTGGAACAAAGATGATTGTATTAACTTTATACCTAAATGGACTCTACAATAATATTAGTCCTTTGTAACTAAGAGTATAGGAAGTTACTTATGGCTCAGCTTCTAGAATGATGATGAGACATGCCACTGTGCTAAAATGCCTGATAAGTAATGAGTGGTGTTTAAACTACAATACCATGTATGAATCAAAAATTTGAAAATATAGCTTCCCTCAGATTCCCTCAACACTTCATTCTCAACAGATTTGAAGTTGAGACCTCCACAGTTGCAAAAGGGCTCCACACACCTGTAGTTGCACAATCTACTGAAATATGTGTTGGAGTTAGAACTGGTAAGCCTGGAATGCAGTGTCATGTGGGCATCTTGGTTATAGTTGCTTAGTAATCCCAGCAGCTAACTAGCGTAGTTTTAATTACTAAGCGCTTAGTGAACTTTCCATTCACTGAGGTGCATATTTTCTTGCCTGGATACACAAGTACTTACTATTTTGTAGCCCTTGTGTGTTTAGGTACAGTAGCAATATATACTCAGTGAACTTTCCATTCACTGAACTCTTGTGTGTTTAGCTGCTGCACTTATCTCAACAGGTTATGGGCCCCGCAGAGCCTAGTATGCATTCCTCAACCCCCAGGTCATTCGCCACTGTCCCCAAGCTTGCCCAAGAAGGCACAAACTGGGTGACCTGGAAGAGTCAGACATTAGTCACACTGGCATCGACAGGTGGTGCCAATCTAGACAGGACTGCTCAAATCCCTCCCTCAATCCCCACTTACTCTGAAAGTCATGTACTAACAGCTGAGTGTCACGATCACAATATGGACACCTCATCTACATCATTGTCCTTCCGAACCAATCCCTCCGAATGGATCTTCCGAATTCTGAATCACCCTTGCATCAATGCTCCACATACATTTGATCCGGTCACCCAATCCAGTTCAGGAATCACTCCATGAAGTGTTTAGTGAAACGATCAATAATCAGGTCCGATCATAATCTTTTCTGGAAAAGAAGCACCCTGACTATCCCCATCACTATCCCCATCTTTTCCAATGAACTCATTGATTGAGTTGTTTCTATTGTGTGGAAGCTTGCGATGACATTCCATATCATTATGTTCTATGATATGAATGTTCTAGACCCTCGGGATGACCCTCCGAAGGATTTAGGGACGGTTAGTTCTACCCGAAGAGCCATGCAATTCGGAAACATGTTTCAAGAGTTATTGTGGGTCCGTTAATATTCTTCTTCTTTCACAATTTTCCTACCACCCTTGTTCTTTGTTTCCTATGGTCTTTAATTAGTATACATGTACCTTGGCCACTTTATAACCATCACGGACTCATTCCCATTCGCTCTTTCTTCCAAATGGTTCAGTATATAGCTAGCACATTCGCATGTACATTCCCTAGTTCAATTATCATATGTCAACTTGATTTTCTACTTACACTTGCCAAACTCGCTCCCAACTCAACTTCACCAACAACTGTACATTTTTTTTAGTAAG
>QMFG01002473.1:20732-50507 GCA_003314545.1 Ramaria sp. MG151 | reverse complement strand
GTCCAGCAGTGGAGCTATTGAATAAGAGGCTTAAAGTACAAACCAAGAAACTCGTGAGTAACTCGATACATAATCTCTTTTGTATATATTTCTATGCGAGCGTTTCGTAACGAGGCGGCGTACTCCCTGCCCTTCTTGAGGCGTGTAGCCGTCTTCTATCAGCCACTCCTGTGGAATCGGATGCTTATTCCTTGCTAGTTGCTAAGAAAGCTGTACTTATATAGCTGACATGGAGATGTATTTGTTTCTTGCAGTCTCGCATAGCTGTCTACTCATCTAAGCCCTCATCGGAACTCAACGAAGACCAGAAGAAGTCTGTGGCTTCCCTTCCTTCTATCCAAGGTGCAGTTCGAGAATTGGAGGAGACTAAAAAAGCCATCGAGGCATGTATCTTTGCCTGATGTCCTCGCGTTACCCCAAGTTTGATCTCGACAACTATGTCGTTCATCTTCCTGTGTAGATTATGGAAGCAGAGGAGGCGAAAGAACGTACCAAGCAGCGCGAGGAGGAAGAAAAGGCCTATAGTCAGCGCATTGCTAACGCTGTTTCGGACGCAACAGTGAGTCTGCCTGTCTTACTAGTAGCACGGCATAATTTTTACGACACTTCCTTTAGATCGCACATCAACAGCGTTTCTCTGAGATTTTGTCCCTCCTTCGCTTGTCATCACTTCTTTTGGCTTCTGATCCGACCATATTTACTCTGACCATTGATGAAAAGGAACGACATACCTTTTATACCACTTCTGATACGTTGTTGGGTTCTGAAGGTCCTCAGAAGGAGGAAGTAGTTAGCGGTCTATTATTGGGGCATGGTGACATAGATGGAGTTGCTTGTAAGATTATTTCTCTCCAATCTGGACCTAAATTGACCAAGCTTGGACATCAAGATTCTCGCTTATTAGAAGTTGTAGAGGCGTATCGAAACCCTTCGCTGGATCGCGAGCCTACCCCGGTTCCTGAGGAGCCCATAGCTGAGGAAGATACCGAACCTGCAATCGAAAAAGTCACTAACAATGTGGAAGCTGTGGAACCGGCACCGTTGGCTCCTGAAGGCGTGGCGGCAGCTTCTTCAGGCGGCAGTTTCCATTTCATGCAAGAAAGCGAATTAGAAGGAACATCATTTGAGCATGGTGCTGAGTGGGTGGAAAAACCTCATGATCCTCCGGAAGCGGCAGTCGCTGCGTCAGACCCCGAGTTACCTGCGGGGCTGACTATTATCGATACTGGAATTCCTCTTGATGTGAATGGTGTATCGAAGCACCTGGAAGAGGTGAGAGTGGTTTCTTTCTTATTGCCTGACATGAAGTCGATGAATATTCAACTCCATTCTTATCTGATTCCGCTTTGTAGCCGCCGCTTTCAGCAGTCAGCGCCGCTTTGGACTGGGCTGCTGATGACGGTGATGGGCTACCATCTATTAACAGCTTGCACGCAAAGTTTGGTACATCAGGCGCGGCAACTCCCGAAGCTTTACCGCAAGACACAATGCCTATCGCAGAAGTAACTCAAGCACCTGAACAGGTTGCCCCAATTGCTAATGGCGATGGCAGCGTTACCGATTCACATGCTGTAACTACACACAACAATACCCAGGTAGATGACGATGGATTTGTTATAGCGAAAAATAGCCGTGGCAGGTACTCCGATTCGCGCTCTGAAGTCCGTGGAGGTGAACGAGGGAGGGGCAGAGGTGGATTTAGAGCTGATCGAGGGGAATACAGGGGTGGTATGTCTTGTACTACTCATGTCGTGCATTGCGTAGGCTAACTATCCAATTATAATGGCAAAGGATACCGCGGGAGAGGTGGTAGTGAATCGTTCGGTGGTAATTGGAGGGGTGGTGATGGTGAATTCAGGGGAAGGGGAGGTTTCCGGGGAGACCGAGGTCGCGCTGGAGACTTCCGAGGTCGCGGTAATCGTGGAGGTGACTTTCGAGGTCGCGGTGGTCGAGGTGAGCGAGGTAATTTATCTATAATTTTTTCGGTTATCTTGCGTCTTCGCTCACACTATATCTGAAGGGTATCGAGGTGGTAGAGGGAGTTTTGATGGGAATGCAGACCAGGGTGAGAAGCCAATTTCTTCGTAGCAAGTGTCAGAGCGCTAGCGTGCACCCATGGTTGCTTAAGTATTGGTTCTCTGAGAAGCTACGGTACTATCGCATGCTGAGCAAGAGATGGACTAATGCTTGATCTGGTTCAAGGCTTTACCATCACACCCACGCAATATCCTGGTTGATAGCATTCGAAAATGTAATTGTATAATGATTGCACATGAGTTTTAAATTACCAAGCAAGTACTGCAATGATATGGGTACTGCAGCAGGCCTGCGAAGCGCGTGCGCAACCAATTATCGATTACATTATCATACAATAGCTTCCTCAAGAGCAATTGCAGCAATGGTGTCGAAGGCCAAAAAACATTTTTGAACCATAATCGGGCTGATTTGAAATTGCATCTCCTACCGAACTCCTAAAGGAATGATGCAAGCGCGGTGCCGTCAATGCGACGCGTGAATGTTTGAACCACGTTAGCCGCTTAATCGACGCACTTCCTTTCGCTCACCCACGCTAGTATGTCGTCTGTTGATATCGCGCCGTTCACAATATCAGTCTCTGATGATGTCCTTCTCGATCTTCAAACCCGTCTGAACCTCGCCAAGTTCCCTCAGAACCTCGAGCTCCCTGCTGGCGCCGAGTGGAGTTACGGCACCCCTGCTCAAGACGTTCAAGAGCTTGTGCAATACTGGAAAACGACTTTCAAATGGCGTAAAATCGAGGCTGACATCAATGCCAAGTTGCCGCAGTTTACGACGCCAATTGACGCGGAGGGTCCACATGGCATCTTGACTGTCCATTTCGTGCACAAACGCTCTGCAAACCCTAATGCTGTTCCCCTCATCTTTCCCCACGGGTGGCCGGGAAACTTTCTCGAGGTACTTATTCAGTTCACAAGAGTGGAAGAGCCAGCCTCACCAGTCAATGATTCCAAAGGTGGCAAAGATTATTGAACCTCTTACAAACCCACCAGATTCTAAGGATCCTGCCTTCCACGTCGTTGCACCCTCGTAAGTTGGTTCTTCTCCACCATTACCCCCGCAAGCTCATGATACCCCAACCATCTTTCTACTTTAGCTTGCCTGGCTTCGTATTTTCAGAGGCTAGCAAGTCCTCCGGATTTTCGTTAAAATCCACTGCACTGGTGTTCGATAAACTCATGAAGAAGCTCGGATACCAATATTATATCGCGCAAGGTGGTGACTGGTGACTGCAGATGAATTCTATCACATTATTCTGGTTGATGTTGATGTCTAGGGGGGCCATTATAGTCAAAGCTCTCGCTGTCTACCACAGTAGCAGCTGCCGAGGGACACATACAAACATGCTTCTCGTCCCGCCACCAACCTTTTCGCGCAATCCAATACGTATTCTCAAGGCCACCCTGGGTTTCATGGGCCTTCCAGGAGGGTATTCGAAGCGTGAAATCGATTATCTGAAAGAGACTCTGGACTTTGAGAACAAGGAAACGGGTTATCAGAGTATACAGGGTACAAAGCCCCAGGTTCGCATTGCAGAACGGACTTCTTTGACCCAAATCTGAGCACGTTGCAGACCCTTGCATATGGACTGACGGATTCCCCAACGGCACTATTAGCTTGGATATACGAGAAACTTCATACATGGACGGATCGATACCCATGGACGCCCGACGAAATCCTGACATGGGTCATGCTCTACTGGATCTCAAACGCAGGTCCCGTTGGCGGCGTGCGGTATTACAAAGAGGCAAACTTCAGCCGTCCAGATGGTGAAGCTGCTCAAGTTGTCAAGTCTCATAGCAAAGTGCCCTTGGGAGTTTCTGTGTTCCGTCGTGAATTATATAAGTTTCCTGATGAGTAAGTTGACGCAATACATTGAGTTAAAGGATACATTGACCAATAGGTTTATCGCAATAACAGCTGGTGCAGTATGAGGCAACCCGTCGTGTACCATGTATTTTATGAAAAAGGTGGTCATTTCGCTGCGCACGAAAGGTACTTTGATCACTACCCGGCTATTGACATCCTGACCTTTACTTCTGATTCGACGCAGCCCAGAGCTTTTGACCAATGATATCCGTCGTTTCGCCGAAATAATCATGAAGCGCGACAAAAGCTTTTGATATATAAATTGCTTAGTAACGCCCAAGTTTCACCAGGAATAATGTTCTCAGTGTAAACTTCATATGGAGGCGGTCAAACGAGAGAAATGAACTGATGTGTACTGACTATAAGATTGGATCAATTCTTAATGTTTATCTGAAACCTAGGGGGTACTGCGAGTCAGCCTGGGTATGGAATCGAAGGTTGAAATTTTGGTTCAGAAGGAAGGCAACGGAAGAATCCACATGGGGTTTATGCGCTCTCGGATGGGCAGAGCCTTTGAGGTCTCCATTTACATCCGTAATGGTTTCATCATACAAAGGAGCAGAGGGTCTCAAACTCACCGGCCAGTGCAGCGAAGTAAATTGTTGTTGATTTGAAGAACTGGCAGAAAATGTTTCAATCAGATAAACAAGGACGATCCTGCATAAAACCGGTCAGCTTTGTAGATGAAAGGCATGATCCAAAAGTGAGGAAGTCAGTCACGTAAAGGTTTGTCTCATCGCGACAACCTCAGGATACTAGGCGATGCATCCCTTGAGAGACAGTCTTGTCGAACGCAAATTACGAAAGGTACATCACGAAGAGGCTGAAGACAGGTATACGGAAAGGCACTCACACCATAAGTTCCAAAATCTGTACCAAGGGAGCAATGGAGAAGACATTAAGGG
This sequence comes from Ramaria sp. MG151, assembly GCA_003314545.1. Taxonomy (NCBI): domain Eukaryota; kingdom Fungi; phylum Basidiomycota; class Agaricomycetes; order Gomphales; family Gomphaceae; genus Ramaria; species Ramaria sp. MG151. Next base: position 45,696 of record QMFG01002473.1, on the reverse strand, counting down.
CTTGGCTGTAATAAATAAGACATTTTCAAAGGAGAAGGCGGAGTCATCCAAATTTGATATGATTGGAGGTGGAAAAAGAGCTAGGTAAATGAAAATTTACCTCAACACGTGATATACACTTTGAACGATTCCAGCTAATTGGCGCTCTCCGAGCAAGTGTTCAGACATCCCTTTTGTCTCCCTAGTAAGAGAAATCCTAGAAGAGACACCTTCTACGAAAGAAAGGTGGGAAAAACTTGTTTAATAAATGGTTTCCTGAAGCCAACAAGGCTTCTACACATTTAGAGAATGTTTTTAGATGAGTTCTAGTATTTTTCAATTGAAAAGGCTTCAGGGAGTATGCGATCTAGCTTCTTACTAGCATCACGCCTTGCGTGAATGAAAAGAGCTTCTCCAGCATACATTCAAATGGGGCGAGTTAGTACTCATGTAAAGTAAGGTATATTGCTTGCAAAATGCTATTCTATCAATGCACGATCTAGTCTTAGTGGCTCAGTACAATCGGTTAAGTTTGATATTATAGTGCGTCTGGAGAGAGGTCACTTAAAGTATTGACCTCGGATACCGCAGTGAAAGGTGTATGCAGGCCAGAATGATCGTCTCCCGGTTCTGAACGAGAATCGATATGTTCCTAGACCTTGTCTTAGCAGAATCAGACTCCCTATGTTTTGACCAGACTTACGTCGAAGTAATGATGGGCAACACTGCGTGGCGCTACAAAGAGAAGTTAGTCATGGACCGTTGCTTCAAGTCGCATACCCACTACGAGGCGTTTTTGGTAACCGGCAAGTGATTCCGCTTTGCATGATGTGAAAAGCAACTAGACCAGTCCTGGCATGGCTTATCAGGAAAGGTTAGATGTTAAGTTTTCATCAGGCTCACCATCCTGTTTGATGAGATGCACCTAATCCTCTGCCGTCATTGCCATGAAAGAACTGTCGGGCGGGGCTGAGAGTTAAACGATGACACGAAGCTTAGAGATCACATACCTCATGAAAGAATATGTAATCCCGGAAGTGAGGGTCACGATCCAGCTTAGGGTTTCCTCCATTTGTAGCTCTGCGTCCCTCTGGATCTCTGCCGAATATATGAATCACTCGATGCTGAATTTCCTCTGCGACTTTGGAGAGATCCATATATTCGCCACTACGGGTTGGACACTCTATCTATCGAAACTCTTGATATGTCTCATAAATAATATGCTTGAAAACTCACCTGAAAGTCTTCACCGTAATATTGGTGGAAGCGTTGCAAGGATTCGATTAATAGAAAATTGACCGCCAACCTAGTATGGAAAATTAGGACTAGAATTGTTTATCAAACTAGTCAACTTTTGTTACCATATAGGACCGCGCCTGAACCATGAATTACGGAAAAATGAACTTCGTGCAACAAGATGGCGTGAAAATTTCAACGTACCAGTTGCTGTTGCCACCTGTTTAAGGTACAAACGGTCATTTCAAACAAAGAGCCTCTTTCGAAGGCGGCCAATAAACCTACCAAACATCCCAGAATGCGAGTCACCAGGCCAGTAGCCCACCTCGTAGCTTTGTCCTTTCACGTTTATAGAATAAGGGTGATCTTTGTGATACAATGAAAGTCTTTCTCGACCTCATAAGTGCCAATAGGTTGCAAAAACGACAAAAAACAGACGATCGAATGCCATGCTCGCTCAGGAACTCATCCTCGTCAAGCATTTTTTCTAAAATTTTCAGGAGACGCTCCTTGCTCGCCAACGCAAGAAGTCTCCGCTCGCCTTTCCCTCGTACTATGGAGGGGAGCATGAGATTGAGAAACTTAAGACAACGAGCGTAAAGGTGCTTACTCCTCATATTCGCCATGTTCCGATGGGCCTCAGGGCGACTATCTATAAACCATTCCATACGCTTCTTAAAGCCCGGGAACCGGTTTATAACAGAGGGCTCCAGGGTGAGTGTCGCATACAGCGGGATGAGGCTCACTAGGCTGCGGATGGCCAACTGTTGCGAATGACCCGGGCCAAATTGAATGGCATCATAATACATTCCATCTTCTTCGTTCCAGAGGCTTAACTCGTTGTTACCTTCCCCTTTGTAGGTCATTGCGTCCGCGATGAATATAAAATGCTGATAAATAGTGAGGTGAGACGGAATGTTGACCCAGCGTAACATTAGAGACCATACTTCGAAGAACTTGCTTGCGATATCTTCATAGACTGGATTGTGCTTCGCGAGTTCAAGGGCCATGTTAAGCCTGTTGATGAATAGTCCATGAAGACCGAGATGAGCACTCGAGAAGACTTACATGTTCAAGCAAAAAAATGCCATCCATGCTGTCCCATCAGCCTGTCGTAATATGCCACCGGTTGGTAAGGGTTCAGAGCGATTGAATGCTCCAATATTGTCCAATCCCAAGAAACCACCTTCAAAAACGTTGTTTCCGCCTTGGTCCTTACGATTGACCCACCTTGACAGAAGTAATAAGTCACATGTGAGTAATGATAAGATTAATTGTCCACCATGTAAAATTCAAAAGCAGCTTCTGGAAAACGCGTTCTAAGAACTCCAAGTCTTCCCTGCCGTGAACTTTGCGTTCTATTTTAAACACTCTGAATGTGGCCCTAATCGCCTACTTTGAGAAGAGAGGAAGGACATTAAGATTCGATATTTTACCATGCATGGACTGGTGGGTTGACATCACTGAAGTTCCATTCGTAAGCTGGGATCTGGCCATCGGGCTTCATATACCACTCCCGCGTCAGAAGATCAAGCTGTTTCTTGGCAAATGACGGATCCACCATGGCCAGAGGGATGCAGTGGAAAGCCGTGTCCCACTATCAAGAGTGTTGGGTCAAGTATACCGCTAAACAATCAAAATTAGACTCACAGCTGCGAAGAATGGGTATTCCCACTAGAAGTAGGGTTAATAAAAATCAGTGACGAGAAATGAGATAGACCTTATCAGGCATGCTTAACACATCGGCGATATAGAGATGCTTCCATTCCTGTGGGAGGCTGCAGAATCAGTCCACATCCAAATAGGAATAGAAATAAGCGTACTCTATTTCTGGCACCTTTCCGTTCCGGAGGGGGTGGAGGTTGAGCAGGATCACCGTTAATCCACTCAGTCTGGATGAACTTGTAAAATTGCTTCGTCCACAACATACCGCCCAGAGCCTGTCGTGTTATCTGTCTCAAATCGTCGCTGATAGGAACAGCAGCCAGCCGGGTATAAAACTCATCCGCCTCCGATCGTCGTTCCTCAATCAGGTCATCAAATGCGTCTTCATCATATATGGTCCGGTCATCCGTGGGCGACAAAGGAGTTAGTTTGAGTCGCACGGCGACACAGCCGCCCCTTCCTGGAACGTCTGGGAATGTGTAGTGCGCTGCTGCCTTTGTCCCAGTCTTGTTGGGGTTGACGAATGGAAGATGTTGTGGCTCGGGAGTGGAGTGGCGGGAGTGGGGGATAGGTGTTGACTCACCAGAGCAAGCACCATCAGATATCAAGCCAACAAATTGTGCACTATCATTCGATGGTAAAGAAACCTTGTCGGAGGCTTGAGGTAAAGGTGGGCGATGTGAAGGTATAATGTGATCGTGAAATGCGTCTTTAACGTAGGGCATTTTATTCTTCCCGCCATATAACCTGTGGAAATTTGTGTCATTATCTGTAAAAAGCAGGTCTGGTGCGAGGCCGTCTAGTTGTCCTTCCTCCAATAATGGACATTCGCCGGATGCGGAAACTGGGAGTGGAGACGTCGTACACCACAGACGTGTTTCGCCCAGCGTCTCATGTGTTGCAATGATCGCGTGAGGCGCATCGCCTTTGGCGGGCATGTACGCAAGAGACGGGCGTGAGGGCTCTGGTAGAGGCCACGACCACGTGTTTGGAAACCACAACTGAGGCACGATGTGTAGAGTGGCAGGGTCAGGTCCTCGATTGAAGGCCGTTATACGAATGGCAATTCCATTGGGCTCATCAGCATCTTTGGCATACTAATTTGAAGTAAGTTGAGAATGGAGGATAACGTTAGTATTATGTTGACCATATACCTCAACAAAGATATCCCAGTAGCGATCTTCGTCAAATGCGTCTGTGTCGAGAATCTCAAACTCGGAAACATCCCGTCCTCTGTTCAAACTCTCCTGAATCAATCTTTCATATGGAAACTCGCGCTGAGGATATTTGTAGAGAAATCTGTGTGCAAGATATCAATGCAACCCCATTGTTTTCGTGTAGGCTAACTCACTTCATGTACGAGTGGGTTGGAGTGGAGTCAAGGTACCAGTAAAGCTCCTTAACATCCTCGCCATGATTTCCTTCGTGTCCTGTGACACCGAACAGACGCTCTTTTAAAATGGGATCGACACCGTTCCATAGCCCAAGTGCAAAACAGAGCCGCTGCCTATTATCTGAGATTCCAGCCAACCCGTCTTCCCCCCAGCGGTACGCTCGAGACCTGGCATGAGAATGCGGAAAATGACTCCAGGCATCACCATTGCTCGAGTAGTCTTCACGGACAGTGGCCTGAGATTGAAAGGTTAATAAAAATAAACAAACGTGCGAGGCAAAATGCTGCTTACCCATTGACGGTCACTGAGATATGGACCCCAACGTTTCCAGTGCCTTTCTCGAGCCTCATCTTGCCCTAATCGGTACTTCTCCACCCCATCATAGTCTGGGCCTAATTTATCGAGCAGCCTGTCTCGGTAAGTAGCAAACTCGCCATCGCTTGCAGTTTTTTCTGCTCGTGGGGCGACATCCAAATTGGAAAGAATGTTGGTCGTGTTCGTTTTAAGTTTGGGACGCAACGGAGTAGACTGTTGCTGCGACGTCAAAGGTTTGGGAATTTCAATGGTGAGATCTGGAGAGCCACCCGAATGCAGTGCCAGAAGTGGTGTTTGTGTGCTCGCTGCTACTCCTGAATGGATCTTATCACGCAACGCGTTAGTAGATGACATGAGGATGTTCAGGAAGGGAAAAGAAATTAATGGCTCCTTATGTACGTTTTAAGTGTACCAAGACTACTCATCTATGACGTCTTCAACTGTCACATGTCACAAAGTTGAGATGTCTTGCAACTCATCTAATCTGGAGATAAAATACAATGGCCTTTACGGGTAATTTATCCTGTAGTAAGAAGACAACGAAGATGTTATCCTGTTAAAGAGGGAAAACAAGACGCAAGGAGCGGACAATTCCACAAACAAGACACAGAAAGCAGAAATATTTTGTGGAAAGAGTCTGAAGTGTTATATTACGTACGCGTCTGTGGAAACGTAGAAGATGGTGAGCATGGATTGGGATGTGTGTGGTGATACATATCCTCGGAAGGCAGATATCAAGCGTGAGACGTAAATGGATTCAATGCGCTGCAGGACGATAACTAGGGATTGAAGTGGCGTACGATAACTGAAGGGACAATCAAGAGTAGGATGTGCTACTCATGTCACATGTAACGTGAGTGTTCCCCCTGCCATATCGAAGGCTGCCAACTGTACATCCTCCGTTGTTGCCAGGTTGACGAGGTCACCATCCTCGTCGTGATATTTGATACGCAGCGGTCCGCTTGTCCTGCGTCCGCATAGTCGAACTTTGTACGCGACAGCGGCTACAAGCTCGTCATACTCTATTGAGCGAGGCACATCGAGTGTGAATAAATCTTCCCCATAGTGCACCTTTACAAGCATCTTGGGCTGCATCGGTAGGACTCCATCCTTCCGGGCACCGGTGAACACTTGTGAACGTGATGATCGCAGTGCGGCTGACTGTGCGCTCGTAGCAAGAGAGGAATCGTTGGAACCGAACGGTGTGATAGGCGATCCAGTCTGCGGTGGCGAATAATCGGAGCTCTCGCCTGTTGACTGGCTCGAAGCGCTGCCACGATTTCGTTCTCCGGATTTTGAACCGTTGCTCCATTGCGACGCCGTGGGTAGAGGTGGTGGGATTACTTTCGGGCCGGTGTACTGCGACGGAGTGGATGAACTCCGAACGCGTGTACCATTAACTAAGGTTCTACCCGAAAGACTCGTTTGTGAATCACTTCGGGAGAAACTAGAGGACAGCTGTGGCTGCTGCTCTTCGTCATAGGCGTTTCGCAACTGTGTCGTGCTAAACTTGCTTCTAAGCGTCGCACGAGAAGTCGTTCCGGTTCCTGGGCTAAAGCTTGGGTCAGAGCCATTACGCGATGAAAGCGGGGGACGTGATGGTAACGCCCCAGGCGGAGGCGGCGGAATTGATCCCAGAGGCGGTAGGGGTGGGGGTGGTACCGGATGTCCATTGTTTCGCCATTGCGCAAGGACCGCACCATTGATATCTTCAGTCTTGGCCCGGGGACGGTTATTCTCCGGTACGAAGTCCCGTTCCGGAGGCATACTCTGAGGGTCCCTTGCCCGTCGACTTCCTAGAGGAGTGCCTCGACCAGAATTTGGTCGACTCAGCACAGCATATTCATCATATTCATCCCCAACGACCTCCGAATTATCCTCGGTATAGGAATGGTTGACGAGGCTGGTAACGCCCGTGTAAATTGAACCTCCATGTGTGGAGGAATGTTGGTGTTGGTGCGTAGGCACTTTGTGCTCCAACGTGCCATATCGGTTGTCAGCACCTGTACGGTAAGGACTCGGGAAACGTGTATTTGCCGCGGTGGCGGAACTAAGATAGGCTGGTGTATGCATGCTTACAGACACCGACTTCTCGTGGTGATAAGCTGCAGCGCTGTTTCTAATAGGGAAGGTTGCATTACTGCTGTTAGGGGTCATACGATCTGATTGTCGTCGAGAGCCAGACGCGTTCACCAGCCGCATAATGGCAGTTTCCCATTGCTTTAGCTGCTCCTCAGACCGGCAACGCAGGGTGAAGTATTCTGTATCGTCGTCGCCTCTCCAGAAAACGCGGAGTGCGTACGGATCTGTAGAGGTCGTTTCAGTCAGAAGATATTGCAAATATTAACTTGCAACGCACCACCAACTATAGGAACTCTACGGGCACTGGTGACATTATTTAAAAAAATTCGGCCTTTGAGTAAAAGAGGGGTGTTCTTTTTCTTAGAGAGCCCGCTCCCACCAGGAATGGGAGTAGGAGGTACCGACTGCTTCTTTAAGAGTGAATTGTTCTTGGATACCTTTTTGCTTGGAATCACCACAGCCTCTTTGCAGCAAAGAATAATTTTCTCGAAAAGGAAAACGTGGTATTCACGATCAACCTCAGACTTCGTGACGAGGAAAATGTCGTCAAGGAGGAGATCGCCAAAGTTGGCCAAATGATGGCCCTTCCAGTCTTCTACGCGCGTCTGAAGCGTCTGGACTGTTTGAATGTTTTCCGCGCGTCTTTGAGCTTCATTGATCTTGTCTGTGACTCGTTTCGCGGCCGCAGAACCTTCAATCAGATCATCGTACAAGGGGTACTCCGTGGGAGACGACTTCTTTACAAGTGACTAGGCAGAAAAGGATAAGTGGGTGTAATCTTTCAGGAACACCAAAGAAAAATTTACATCGAGAAGTAGCGGGTACTTGCAGATACGTTGCACAGGTTTAATGAGGAAAGCGGGCAACTCCGATCTGGGGTTGATTACATCAGCAAGCGTCTGGCGAGAATAAGGCGACTTAGTCAGCACAATAGTTTCTGGTCGTCACGGCAGCACATACCATCAAATTCTGCTCTTCAACTAAAAGCAGCTCAGTTGCGTTGGTATAGTTGGCGCAATAAGGCTCGTAGACCTCAAACTCCTCTTCCTGGTAGGTTTAGTTTAATCAGGTGTGAAAGAGATAAAAGCGAAAGAAAGAGCATAAGGGATATATTCAGTACAACCGTTCCAGAATGGGCTCAAAAAAACATACATTCTTTGTGAAAAGCTGGCCCCACGTTTGTTCTTTCCATGGAAGTTCGGCGATCTGCTCCATTGAGATGAGAAACTTGCGCTGAAAGTCAAGAAGTTTAAGAAGGCCAGGAAACAAATGATGAATAGTGTCCTGATCGATGATATGTTTCTGCAGGAGCGCTGTGGAATATGTCTACGTGGGGAGATGAACTTGGATACCAAATAAGGAAAAAGGTCAAAACGGACCTGCATAACTTCCAAATCCTGCACATATTTGCGCTCAGTCTCCAAGAGCTCGCGGATGATATTCCGGCGCTCAACCTCCTTGGGGACGTCATGATCGCTAGATAAAGTGGAGTGGAAAGATGTTTGTGATGTATTAGAAGGTGGAGTTAGTGGAATCGGGTGCTCCGTGAAGACGTCGGGCGGTAAACGATCGACCAAATAGGTGAGGGTTTGGACAACCTATTTTGACGATGAGCAAGAGACTGTGAGAGCTGCGACAAACGTACTTTGACGAAGCCATTGGTATTATTGTCCTGAAGTTCACCGATAGTAAAGTTGAGATCCATATCCCAGTGACCCTCCTTCTGGAGACGGGAAATAGCCATCACGACCTGTGCGATCGTGCGCTGCTTACTTTTCTTACGAGCGATGGGGTCCATCTGGGACATGGATTCAATGTCGATGCTAGTGGGATCAGTATTGATATTCTCGATAGGAGTGGCTGGAGGAGGCAAAAGGTTGAAAAGAAAGACGAGGGGGACGCCGAGTTCAAGATGGCCCCAGAGGTCATGTACCATGTCCGTAGACTTGCGGGAATCATCTTGCGGGAGAGCAAGATCGAGAAATGGTTGAAATCCACGAATGCTCATGAGACGTGCACGGAGCTGTGAGCATTGTTGGTAGAGAGAGGTGGACTGGGACGCAGCCTTGTTGAGTAGCGTATTATTCTGCTGGGGGATATCTATGGCAGGAACACCATTTACGCCGACGATTGACTTTTTACGGCCTGCGACGGAAGTCATGACGGGGAGAGAACGGAGGGGTCGTCGTCGGGGTCGTCGCGGGAAGTGAGAGAAGCCTAAGGTTCAACCAAACAAGATCAAATGCTGACTAAGGCGCTTGGTTTGCTGGGCGGGACAGACCATATACATAGGCTTATCCAAAGTGGACTACCAGGATCTCATCAGCTCAGTGCCATGGCTCCTTGTGGCTCCTCCCATCAGATTACTCCTGGTGGCGCAAATAGAACCGATGCCGACCGGTCATACCTTTAATCACACCATATGTATCCATCATCTTTGACATAGACTAGTGATTCTTGCACAGTTCCCGCTCAATCCAGAAATTTCAGACTGTTGGGTGCAACAATCTTCCCATGCTCAAAATCTCGCCAGGACCCTGGGCACGGCTCTGAGTCTGGATACGGATTCTGAGTTTTAAACATCCGGCAGATCCCGACGCACCCTCTCCGAGAGTTAGAGGTCCTACTGACAATGCCCCCTGCAACCAGCAGGCGTGCTACCCGTGACACCCATCCTCAGTCCCTCAACAATGTCCAGTCTACCCCATCCACAAATGCGGATCTCTTTACTGACCCCATGATGGGGGGTGCGCTCAGTTTTTACATCGACAAGGACGTACAGGATAAAGACCGCGTCACGCAGCTAATTACAGCATGAGTCTTCCAACTTTGACAGTTTTATTCCATTAACTCGCACCCCTAGAACCACGGCGGAGTAGTCTCCCCGGGCTACAGCACTGTTCCATACATTCTAGGTGAGTCCCCGCATACCCCGCACGCCGCCACCTCTGACACCCCACCCCCAGTTGACCCATACAAGGAATCCGGACAAGCTCTGTACAGGCAGTATGTCAACCGTAAAGGAAAGCTGGTTCTCGACGCACGCTGGATTTATGAGTGTGTCAAGCATGGCCAGCTCCAAACGTTTAAAGCAAACTGGGCAGGCTGCAAGTTAGATGGAACAGAAAAGTATGAAGCTCGTTTTGTATCTCCTGCCTTAATTGACAAATCATTTTCAGAACTGGAACAGCAGCTGCTCCTGCTCAAGAGGATAATACACGTCGCATATCGCGCCCCCTCGCTTCTCAGCCACAGCCACAGCCGCCGTCACAGTCCCAACATACTCCAATCCCGCCTGGACCCGCAAATTACGTCCCACAGCCGTATCCTTATCCTTCTGCACATTCTGCCTCATCTTGGCACGACACAAGTGGTATCCCGCCGCAAGCCACCCATCTTCAGCATGTCATGCCTCAAGCGACACGCCATCCCAATTCACTGTGGCAGCCTCCGCCCCCACATTATCCATCTCTTGACGCCTCGGGTACAAGCGCTACAGACTATCCTGATTATGCACGTTACCGCCCAGACCAAGACTGGGCGCCGGGGGAGTACTATCCGGACCAGGTAATGTTCCCCCCTCAGCCCCTGTACTTCAGTCATCGATATCTGAGGTCACGGGTAGTTCGCCCCTTATGACAATTCAGATGGAGGGTATCTGGAAATAGATGGTCCTCCTGCATCAACGGCGGGCCCGGCTCATTCGACTCCGACCCAGACTCATGCTGCATCTGCTGATTCCGGACAAAGTCAACCGCGGGGTCGCAAGCGTACTCGTTCGGCGGTTCATAGCGGACCTGTGAATCCTTCATCGCTTGTACCACCGAAGGGTCCACCTGCACGTTCCCCCACACCCCCTACACGCGTACTCAAGTCGACGTATGGAGGCAACTTGTACACAGCGGATGATGTTGAATATTTGAAAAAGTATATTGACTATTGTCAAGATCAGGGGCTAGTGTTAAGGTTCGCGACTGTCCAGTGACATATTGTAAACGCTGATGTAACCTTGTAACTCCAGTTTGCGCGAAATATGTGAGCGGATTGCCGTGAAGGCAAGTAGCTCACTCCCGCTTTCGTGTTTTACGCTAATGATGTCTAGTCAGGCTCCTCACCATACGTTTGTAGTCCAATTGAATCATTTCCCCCTATCTCATGCTCCAGCAGATTCTATAGCTGGCGGCGTTATTGCAATAAGCATCAGATCCGTCTTGGCGCATATCAGATGGATAACAACGACCGTTCGCCATCACCAGGCCCTCCCCCTGGTGCTGAAGACGAACCGATTCTCGAATCTACAGCAGTGGAAGCATCTTCCTTCCCAACACCTACTCAGAACAGGAACAAATCACCAACCCCACCTAGAGCACTCACGCGTAGCACGACTGGCAAGGGTATCGCTTTCACACATGATGATGTCACTTTTTTAGTGCGTTTCTTGGAATACAGGAAGTGTGTACTTTCTCGTGCAGGGTGCGTATGTTTCGTTAACCACGTGCCAGATCAAAAGAACCAGAAGTGGATATGGTTCAATTCTGGAAGGATGTCGCTGAGCGTGTAAGATATACCCTCATATGTATTGCATGCAAGCTTGTTTACGGTCGGCAGGCACCACACCACTCACGTGCATCTTGGATGAAGTACTGGCGACGTCATAAACATGAACTTGAACCAGATGACTCCGGACAACCTCCTGCCCCTCTTCCCGAGAAAAAGTTGAGATATAGCACGGGGGACGATATTCTTCTTGCGCGCTACTTCGCGTCCCGTCCACAAGGAACGTCTGACCAGATATTCCAGTCCTTCGCAAAACTGGTGAGCCCCTGTGGCGTTCCACTGATCAAGATACATATGTTGATGGTCACGGTGGGACAGCATTCTCATCATCCATGGAAAGGATGGCAAGAACATCATAGGATACACAAAAAGACTGTGGACCATTATGTGGAAATGATACAGAATGGACAGCCGGTTGAGATGCCGGCCGAATAAACTGGAGCTCAGTTGGACTTTATTGATTATCTTCTATGTCTATGATTCATACACCTAGCAAACTCCCTAATTGAACCACCTGTAGTTTAATATGACACCACACCGTTGTAGTAAGTTAGTTAGGGAATGTAATTTGGTTCCGCGACTAGATATCTTGAGGATGTCTGACGCTTCATGTTCGTTGGAGGTCCTGACTGAGGATCAGATCGTAAAGGTTATTTCATTGACTAGTATCAGAAGCTTGTAGCCAACTCTAACTGTTTTCTCCGCTACAGTTCCATAGGGATGGGTGAGGCATCTACAATATGATATACATTATGGCACGGTGTGCTTCTTGAACTAACTTCTACAGATATCTTTGCCTTCGAGAGTTTCTCACCGCGGAACAAGTGGCCACCCTATTAGATCGATCAAAGCAACTATTAAAGGAGTTTGACTTGGCATCCCATCCCCGAGTTAGTCGACGCTCTTCCATGTCGCACTGCCTGCCATTCGTGGAGCAGCATTAGACTGACAGGGGTGGCTGGTAGACAAAGTTCACCACAAGTGATGACGATCATATCGGAGACGAGTACTTCTTGACATCTGGTGACAAGATACGGTTTTTTCTCGAAGAGGACGCTGTCAACAGTGACGGTTCGCTTAATCGCCCCAAGGACGAGGCCGTGAACAAAATTGGGCATGGCACGTACCCCGCATTCTCACCCTCTTTCATTATGACTTAGGCAAGTTGCATTTGCTCTGCTAGGTTTGCATACATTGGACCCTGTCTTTCGACGCGTGACACTCGAGAATGACAAGTTAAAGTCTATAGTCCGTGACTTGCGGTATCATGATGACCCGCAAGGTAATGTCGCGTCAGTATTTGCAATCATAATTACGGCTCACGATATGGACCCCGACACCCCGTTGCTAGTCCTACAAAGTATGGTCATTTGTAAGCAACGGCAACTCGGTGGGGAAGGTATGCATGCCTTATTATTTCAACGATGTCTTTAACGGCCAAAACTTTCCGGAATAGTGCCAGAGCACAACGACTCGTGAGAGTCTTGCATTTTCTGCCCTTCTTGTGGCGATATTGCTGAGAATTGTCGCCGCTTCAAAGGACATTTCTGGTAAGATATGTATGCCACTGCTCATCGATTATTGAGTTCATTATCCATACGGCAGTATACGGATCCACCCAGTGCTCTGGGATTCTGGTTTGCCTTGGAGAAGGTGAGTATTCCGACAAACGGTGATTTCGTGAAGTAATCACCCACGACATTAGTGTACGGCCCATAATGGTGCGCTCTCTTTCCTGCCAGGCTCCCACATAACATCGCCTATCACCAAACGCTTCGTACGTGCACCGGGAGGGGGAACTACTTTTGAAACCATCCAGACTCAACTCATTCCACAAGCGGAAGAGGAATACATTTTGGTGACTTGTGAACCTGGTGAAGCTCATGGACCCGTTTTAGCACACAAAATTGACTTAGCGTCCCCTGGGTAGGCGATCTCGTACTGATCCATGGGAGTGTACTTCATAAGTCTGAGAGGAACACAAGTTCCTCAACTCGCTTCGCATACACATTCCACATGATAGAGGGCCCTTCGAAAGCCATCTATGACGACAAGAATTGGCTTCAGCCAACGACAGCGATGCCGTTTCCAAAACTGTTTGCTAACGTCTAAGTGAATTTTAGTGGTCAACTATTGACGACAAATTGTAGACTACACATTGACAGCAATTTGAATTATTGATGTACAACTTCTACTTTCGCCCTATCGACGATCTTCTCAGGCGTGAGAAGAAATAACTCGTCGATTAATGCTGGCAAGAAAGAACCTGGCCCTTTGACGTCGGGTCGTTCAGCGGCAATTTCCGAGGCAATGGTGAGAGAGAGAATCCTATAGTAAGTAAAGATCAATCTCTGGTATGGACTGAAATTGCGCGAAATGCCTTATACCCTCCAAGTGCTGCAATTAGTATATTCCCATTCACAAGGCGCGCTGCAGGACCGGCAGTTTCTTGCGTTGCAGAGATACTCGCAGCAGCGCAAAAAGTGGCAACCAAAGACCCAACCATACAACCACTTCCAGTGATGTTCTCTAGGAGTGAGTGTCCGTTGGTTAAACGCAGCACAATTTCTCCATCTGACAACCAATCGGTTTCACCAGTCAACACCACAATGCAACCTATAGAAGTAGACGTCACCTCGATCACGATTCATTGAAACTGAATAATACGTACGTTCTTTGCGCGCCAGGCTGCGCACAACACTGGCAGCATCCGAAAAACCTGACCCTACACTATCTACGCCTCGCGACTGGACCTGCAGTATGGTAGCAAGGTTAATTAGCGCAAGATTCGGTTCGATGTTAGTCTTACCTCCGAAGAGTCAGCGAGGGCTCCAATTTCCGCTGCATTCCCTTTGATCACGCTTGGCTGCCACTCGTTCAAGAGCTCTGTTCCAAATAGTTGTGTTAATGCAATAAGCAGCTTCTGTAACCATTCGTAGGTCAAGTACCGTTCGCAACAGCTTTCCGATGCTGGGTAGCGCCCACACCAACAGGGTCAAAAACGACTATAGGATATCATATCATCTTGAATATTGAGTATTGAAATTAGTTCTGACCTGGTTTTCTGTTTATATTTGCCCATCGACCTAGAGCAGGCTGTAATTGGCCGTTCGGATGAAGACGTATATGCTCACCCGCTAAAAGCATCCCTCGATTGTTGCTTATTGTGCTTATTGTGCCTATGTTGATCAACAAAGAACCGATAACCTCACTGAGATCCTGCATCTCCTCAGGAGCACTAGCCATGATAGGGGAAGCTCCGAGGGCAAGAGTCGCATTTGCTGACTGTGTAGTGACAACTGTGTTGGTGATCTACATGTTGTTGTTAAGCCCTTGAATGGTGAACGAGCACCCTACGCACTTGATGTACTAAAGGGGTCAAGTCCCGTATAGCACCAAGGAGGCTGCCTGCCTCTTGGATAAAGTAACGAGCCATCAACGGAGTCATTGGATTTGAAACAAACGAAAACATCGGTGGTGAGACAAGAGCCTGGAATGTTTTGATTATTTGTGCAAGTCTATTGGCGGCCTCGAGTGGCTCTTTCGAGGCAACAATCTCGCTTATGACAGCCAACCCATCCAGGCGACGATAGTCAGACGGTGCGACCGCTCCATGAAGTGCTCGTAAGGCATTGGTATGCTTGACACCACCTATAACACTTTAGTGAAACGTAAAATAGCTAACTTGGGGTATTAACCTATCCCGACAGCCTTGATATTTGTCCCTTCCAAAACCTCAAGAACACGTCCCACTCCACGCACGCCAAGAACGGGATTCGTGAGCTGCTTGCTTTGCGTGTTCCAGAGTGCTCCAATACCAACATAATCTGCTCCATCTTCCTTGGCTCTCTTAGCTTCTTCTGGTGTGTTTACAGAGGCTCCAACGACCGTTCCCTGGGGCAGAAGTCTACGGGCTATAGGTATAGGCATGTCATTTTGCCCGAGATGGACACCATCCGCTTGGATCGCAAGGGCGATATCGATGCGATCATTGATAATAATAGGTATTCGATGCTTGTGACATATTTCCTTAGTGCGCGCAGCAATTGATAGGAACTATGGGAGGGAGAGCATTTAGCCAGTGTTGAAAGCAAGATAAATGCCATGTACTTCGGCTGTTTCGGCTGTTTTTTCTCTGACCTGAGAAGCAGCAGCGTTTCACCACAACACAACACTACAACCTCAATATTTTCTGACCTGAACGATAGTCACCCCTCCCTGAATAGACTGAAGATAAAAAGCATTAGCATTTGCACTCCGTTAGAAATTGATTACAAACTTCTTCCAGAGATTCAAAATAATCCTGATGGTAGGGTTAGTTATATGAATGGGTACTACGCCTAAATTTGACCTTCCCAGGAGGGAGTAGTGCTCTGTTTGTGACAAGATAGAGTGAGTAATCGAAAGGATGAGCAGCCATTAACTATAACGCGGTTACAAACTCCGCTTTCATAAATCGCGACGCGTCTCTTCTGCTAACCACAACCAAGCACAAATCTCTATCATACTTTATACCGCGCTCTATAAAGCACACGAGGGATAACAATGCTCGAAGCTCGCCTAGCAGCGGCCAGTGTCCTGAAGCGATTACTTGATGGTTTGTCGTCTCGCGACTCGTTCATTTTTGTGGTTGTCCACGTTTTTGAACTGTATTCAGCTATCAAGGAGCTTGTTACGGACGTTAATTTCGAATGCAATGAAGAAGGCCTTGTGTGTTGGATTTCACTATGATTACGCGTTACCTGACGCGTGTCAATAGTCTTTGCAAGCCATGGATAACTCTCACGTGGCTCTAGTGGCTGTTAATCTCGACGCGGATGGTTTCGAGTCATATAGATGTGATCGACCGATGCCTCTTGGCGTTAACCTTGGTTCTTTGACAAAAGTCCTCAAGTGCGCTAAAGACGACGACATCGTCACACTGAAAGCAACCGACAATGGCGACATTTTAAACTTGATCTATGAAGCCAAAAGTCTGCCCTATTCTCTATTTCTTGTCTTGCTTGATTAACGACCCTTATTCATTAGACTCTGATCGTATTGCGGAATATGATATGAAACTTATGGATATTGATACAGATGCACTGGGAATCCCCGACACAGAATACGAAGCACGCGTCACCATGTCAGCCGTCGAGTTTGGAAGAATATGCCGTGATTTCTCGCAGCTGGGTGAATCCGTGCGCATTGAAGTCTCCAAAGAGGGTGTAAGATTTGCGAGCGATGGAGAAGCTGCCAATGGTAACGTCTTGTTGAAGCAAACTGACAGCGCGAGGGAACGTTACGCTGGATGGGGTGTAACAAAGAATGAGGAGGATGCGGAAGGAAGTAAAAGGAAAGAGAAGTCCAAGAAAGACACTATCAAGAAAGAGAATGCGGACGACGAAGAAGCAGATGCGGATGAGGATGTTGAAGAAGACGATGATGGTCCTTCAAAGCCTCCAGCTTCTGACCACGAAGGTTCCAACGCGGATTCAGATGCGGAGCAAGAGGACGAGGGGACGACCACAAAGAGAAAGCGGAAACGGGCATCGACATCCAATGGGAAGAAGGCTGGGGTAAAGAAAGCGAGGAAGTCTGCCGATGACGGTGGTGACACCGGTGGTGTTGCTATCGAAATGTCACAAGCCGTGAATCTTACATTTTCTTTGAAATACTTGGTCAACTTTGCGAAGAGCGGCAGTTTGGTTGACACGGTGGTGCTGAAATTACACAGTGAGGTCCCACTATTGGTGCGTGCACACTTATCCTTTTTACTTCTATTAACGAACCCACGAATTTCCAGGTCGCTTATCATTTCGGCCAGGGTTCGATTCAATATTATCTTGCTCCCAAGATTGGTGACGAATAATCGTGATTGTGTCTGTATGGCTGTGATATCTAGCTCTTATCTGCTTCGTATACATAACGTCTTTATCCCCAAAATGATATGCAGAACCCCCATTCCTCATACGTAACGTATAGATCGTTAGCTACTAAGATATGCGAGATGTGGCGGCCCAACTTTCAAGAGTCCAAAGGTCAGATGACTGGAAATCTGTCGTCAGTGTCTCGTGCTGTGGGATCCACCTCTGTACAATGGCAATGCTCTATGGTAGCTTGATCGAAGAGTTGTTTGGTTGTTATAAAGGCAGCTACAATGTAGGACTCACCCAGACTTGACCTGGAAAGCTTCCTTTAAGTGCTCTTGGAGTGCCACTTCCCAAGTTAGTGGCGAAGCCAGGATGTCTTCCTAGGAACACGCAAATAATCTCGAGGGAATAAAATACCCAGTCCGTTCATTTTCAGCTTTGGAAGATTTAGTTGTTTCACGGTTCGTGATATAAATTTGTGTTGTGACTATATGTGACGTCTCGTGATGTCACGACGTTACTGCATTGGTTTTTCGCTACTCACAATATTACAGGATTCGGTCCAATAAGCATGACATTTTGTTTTTTAAATTCTGTTAATTCCCTCAATTTTTATGGGTAGATGCTTTACTCCTTCCTTCCTACTTCCCTTGATATCGGTACACGGAAGGTAAGGTGGTTCCTATCGGTCCCAAACCCATATATATAGATCATAGATACGTCTCGTCCGGATCACCTCTGTGGTCAAATGAGACAATTTCCACACAAATTGTCTTACTTTAGCATTGTGGAACACAATAGGAATGAGTTGGGGTGAGTGGCACCACTCATGATCCACACACGGTGTATATAAGGATAGACCGCTCTGATTCTAAGAACTGTGGTCTGTCAGAAATAGACCCTCGCCTTCATTCCTTGTACACAACCACTGGCCTAATGTCCTTTGAACGGTAAGTATCACCCTCGTAACTTCAATTTGAGTCGTATCCATACACACCTTGAATAAAACCCACTCGTTTGCTGCAGAAAACGCGCTGTGGGCTTGGAGGGTTCTAAACTTCGAACAATCATCAATGCTATGATATCTCGAATGTGCGTTGTTCATGAGTCCCCGCCGACCACAACACCTCGTATCCTCGCCTCCCGGATGGCAAAGCGAATACATCTTCCCCCCTGACACAAACCGCGATGGACACTGTCCTTGCTCGACCTCTGGAAGAGACTGTCGCGTGTCCCCTTTCATCCATTCCCGGAACTTCAACGTTCTCTGCCTCCATAAAATCAAGGAAACGTAGTTGTCCCTCAGGGAAAGGAGGGATCCCCAGCCCGTCTCCGTCTACATGCAGAGCAGCACCTGCCATATCCGCTGCCTATGACATGTGGCGGGATACTGATGCTAGAATGCTCGAGGAGGCGGTCGACGTCTCGCCTGAAGCTGACAAGTATGAGAACGAACCGCCTCTTATCACACATCGCTACGGGAAACTCTTTGTTCCGACAGAGCTAGGATGTCTGTGGCGACACCAGTCAACCGCCGGACGGATGACTACTGGCCAACAAGTTCCTTGGAAGAAAAAAGCCAACTAGTCCGAAAAACTAAGGTCGGCTCCTCTCCTCACCCTCCAAGAATTAAAAGGAGCCCACAGGCTAAGGGTATACACGCTAGCTGGGATGCACGAGATCGTGACATCTTGTCGCTTTGAAGAATGTCGTGACCAAGTAATGCACCAATTTCCTCCTCGATGTTAACCAGGGAACATACTCACCAAATACGGGATGTGCACGACCACCTAAATGTATTTCAAACTTGTAACACCCCTGGTGTAAAGTTTAATTATTGTCGGAATATAAAGCTTTGTGAATTTTCCAGTGTCTTCCTAGGTTACCAGATTCGTTTGACCATGGTGAAGCGTGTCAGTTCCTCTAATTTGGGCCGCCGCCGCCGCCTTCCTTCTGAAGAGTTTCCGCCTTCGTGGTCTCTCTCTCTCTCTCCAATCTCTGCGACAGGTGTCGCGTCATCCTGCCGTCGATCTAAAATCACCTTTAACTCTCGGTTGTAGATCTGCCCCGCAAATTCTTGTAAGAATTCCAAAATATTCAACGTTAACGCACCTGCTCCTCTTTGCCCTCCCCAATTGGATCTCGACCAAAGTCGTTGACAACGTCTTCCGCTTCACGAGCCTCCATTCCCTCTCTGCGCCTCGTTGCGTAGCTCACGAGATGCACACCAAGCATTACCTTTATTACCACAAAGCTGAATCAAATGCCCGTAAGTCTTCCAATCGAGCAATTAACCTCGAACCAAATACCATAACCAGAATAGAATACCCAGTGCCACCCATTTAAAATTCCGTATGACATGCAACATAGGATGATCCTCGTTATTTGATGAATTTGTTGTTCCATGAATAAGCGTCAAGCACTGTGAACCGACTATGATGGCCAGAACGGCCATCGGGAGCGAGGCAAAACCAAGCCGACGGGCGACAAGAGGGGATTGGTCAACATAGGAGTGCTGGATGCGGCCGTCAATATCAGTTCCTCTTGAGGGAGAAACAGTACCTTTCTGGCGCCCCTTCGACCTACGGCGCTACCACTAGCCAGATCACGACAAAGCACGTCTGTGTAACGTTCGTATACTGAAGGACGGATGTGGTTGAATTTGGTTATGAATGCGTGCTTCAGCCAGTCTACGACTAGCTCTGAGAGAAGAACTGTCATAACTGGCTGACGAATCAAAAATAAGGGGGGTCAGCAATTCGAGTAATGTTGGACACAAGACCAACCGTAAATATTCTCCAAACGACATTCCCGCGACGACTCCATCCAAAACTCTGTGGGAGGACCAGTGGATCGGCGATATCGAACTCGGAGCCCGAAAGCTCAATCAAATTGCGGAATGCGACCGCAATGAGCATCAGCGATAGCTGAAATCGTTCGACAATGTCTATCACAGAGAAAATCATAAAGCGCAAGACAGCGAAAAAGAATCAACGAGTGATACCGGCGCAAGTAATTTGAAAAAGGTTATCTTTCTCAAATTTCTTGAAGACACTGAACGTTTGTGATATTATGAAATTCAAGTCGATTGACCAGTGGCCACTTACTCACCTTCCTTTGATCTCAACAAACTGGTTGGAGACGAGTAAAGTCAACAGAGAGTGGTCGTAGGAGTTGATGGCAACGTTAAGGGACGTTAACTGGTAGATGAGAACTAACGAATGACAAACTAGAAGAGAAAATTAGTACAAAAAATAGCAGGCCTGTGGCCAAGACAGACCAGTGTAGGCCGTTGCCAGAAAGAAAAAGAGAAACGGTCGGAGAATATGCGACCCAAGTGGTTGTTTACGTGAAAGATGATGTAAAGTCGAACGAGAGAAGAGACAATCGAGAATGTCCTGTCCAAAGGACGTGCATAACCTATCGGCGATCTTCGAGACCATAACACGAAAGTGAGTGTGCTGACATGTTCTCAAGAAGATACAGGCCGCAGCACTGACCTCGAGCGCATTAAAAATAACATACAGCTTGATTGTATCTTGCCCACGAATAGAATGGTATATCTTACTAACATCGGTCAAAGGAACAAGGATGCAGATGGAAGTTAGAATAAGCAATGGTTTTAAGATATCTGCTTTTTGAGAGGGTGGGAGGTGTTGCTTTGCTCTGCAGACCGTGTTATATATAAGGCGAGTCACTGCCAGGAAGAAGCGGATGGGGAGGATAGTGAAGGTATACAGGAGCGAATCAAAGCAAAGGATGAAACCGAAAGAAAGAATCTCAAAGAAGACCCAATTGAGCATACATGGCAGAAGGGGGTCAAGTCACGTACCTTCTCCAGCGCGACCGGGATACTAAGAAAATTACTCACTCGCTCCCACTTGAGCTCTTGATGCGAGTCAAAATCCGTCGCGAGGAGCTCTTCTCTTAGGTAATCCCAAATAGAAAACGGGGGGGGATGCAGCATGCTCTTCGGGCGGAGGAATGACGGGGGAGGAGGCGATGGAGAGACAGGCGACACCGGCAAAGACGCATACGTCGGTGTCCCATCCGGGGGACTCACGCGAGGCTCAGAACTCGTAGGCGACGGCAAGCTTTTGAAGTTCCTAGCATCATACGTTTCTCCCTCCGAAAAATAAGCCCCAGACCGAGAGAAGTCGGGACGTTGGGGGATCGGGATAGAAAGCGAGAGACGGCGTGTAGTCTCGGTGTGTGGTGGATGTATGTGGCGCTTCGCGTCGTATCTCCCTGTAGTGTGTGGAATCTGTGTATCAGACTGGCGACCCCTGGTTGGAGTTTCATACGCCATCATCAAAAAAAAGTTAAAGTTGAAGGTGATTTATGGAGCGCCAATCGTCATCGAACTCCGACATCGTGGTCGTCAAGCCCTGCAATATATCTTGGAGGCGGCGCATACACGTACCTTATACGACATATTCGAGAAGAAAAAAAGTACTCCAGATTGATGACTAATATTCAGGACCATTCCATGATTTGAACATCTAAGTTTGAAGTTGGTCAATCATCAGTGATCTATACAGTAAGCCCGCGGCCACTGCTATCACTCTTTCGACATGCCAAGAAATATGTCCTAGTCATTTTCTAGTAAGGGTCTGGCATTTCCATAACCTCCCCATTAGCAACGCTCTAATGCACCAGTCGACTCACACAGCGTAGTTTATTCAAGGACGCAACTCTACATATGTCCAATAGCATTGCCCAATCAAATATCCCACTTCCACCATAAAATAACCTTCGTTTGAACTCGGAGTTGTCATGGCTAACTGAAGAAATACGCAGAAAGTGTCCAACATCTAACCACGAGCTATGTCCAGAATTGTATTATTCTATGTTGTGAAAACTATCTATCGATATACGGCATGGATAGGAAAATAATGACATGAATAGGGAGCGTAGCGCAATGGTAAAATGTCCGAGTCCGGGTGAGTGGGTGACTGGTATGTGGTCGTGAGGTCATGTAATTACTGTCGTGAATGATCTGATAAAAAAAGGAAGGGTGAAACGGTTTAAATTCAACAAGAAAAGGAAAAGAAAGTGAGGTATGAACTGAAAGAAACAATGACGAGAACATATATGACGCGGCACGACAGCATTTGGCAATGATTACTGACGAGACAGGTTAAACCTCCAAAGCAAAGAAAGGAAAAGGGCATAGAAAGTTTTGGATACCGTCTGCTGATCACCGATTTAAGGGCTTAAATCCATGGGATTCCCAGACGTCATCTTGATCTGCAATACATCTTCCATGAATGCATCTGGTTCTCCGCCAAGGGGGCTCGCGCCAAATACCGGTGTACCGTTAGCTGTGAGCACCGCAAGCTTCCGAGCCATCGCCTCCCGTGCACGCTGCACAATCGCGTTTGTGTACACTTGCCCGACGGTGAGGCGCTGATCGGGATTTGATCGCATCATCAGCTTGATAAGCTCCACGAGTTCCATGCTGCGTGGCCGAACGACGGAGACGCCACCGCCGTCACCCGCGCCAAAGTCTACAGCTGAGAAATCGTCTTCGCGTAATCGGTGCCAATCATCACCCCTGCAAAAGGGAGTCAGTTTTACTGTCTTCCGGTAAGTGTTATACTCGAGGAACTTACATATCCGGTACCACGATGTTGGCCGTTGTCTCCAGCATGATCATCCCAAAGCTGTAAAAGTAGCGGAAGATCATAAATGTGGGCTTTCATCATTGTTAGGTAATCTCACACACCTGAAGATATCGGCTTCTTTCCCATAGCGTCCTTGCAATACTTCTGGAGCCATGTATTCCCGATCGCCCTCCCTTTCGAAGCCGTCATCACAAGCACGTCGAGGCCACAGGGAAGCCATTCCGAAATCCCCAATTCTAAACCTTCCATCGCCCGTGACGAATATATTGGCAGGCTTCAAGTCGAGGTGGATCACTCCTGCCTCATGGATAAACTTTAGACCCTAGTGTAGCATGAGCAACTGCCGCAGAAACAAAAGGTATGTTTGTTATACATTACTCAGTTCCGCGCAAATCTTCCACACGCGCGCCTCATCAAGGGCCTCAAAATGTGATCCGTATTCAGCTAGGAAAGTGCCAAAGTTTCCCAGTTCACATAGCTCGGTTTGAATGTACAACACGTCTTCCTGTTCCCAGCTGTCGATATACTTGAGCACATTCGGGTGGCCGCGTGATCCGCCCGTGAGGGCAAGATGCTGGAGCACATCGACTTCTTCGCGTAGACGTTGACTAAACCATCACAGGGCTTTCAGCAACGACAGCCCACCCACAAACTGAAGCAAAGCATACCGATGTTTAACGCCTTCGAAGCGCTTGGACTTTTTGATTGCGAATACTTCGCGTTCATCGCCTTGTTTATAGCGTACTTTGAGCGCACTACCAAATTCGCCAGTACCAAGAGTGTCGAGCACAACAAAGTCGACTTCAAGTTTGTCGGGACGTTCGTGTTCACTAGGTAGACGAGGTAGAACAGCAAATGAAGGCCTTGGAGATAGTCGGTAGCCTTGCCCGTTAGCATTGTGACGGCTGTAAGTAGGTCGTTTCGCTTGGGTTACCCCTGCAGGGGGTTGCTTTCCTGGCACACGGTATTCTGGGGCACAAAGAAGATGAGCAGGAAAGAAACGTGTATGCACGTCATACGTACGAGGAACCGCAAGCTTTGTGGGTGTCCCAAACATGCTACCTTCACTCGAGCTGCTTGACGAGAACGCGCCGCTACTGCTCCTTCGCATGAGCTGTTGCATCTTGGTATCGGGAGCCTGAGGAGTTACTCCACCCCTCGGCAGTAACACTGGTGGGCGACCCTTGCCGATGTCACCATACATCTTCCGGTTGGCGAACGGGCGGTCAGAGGGACTGCAGTCTGAACAATCTGGCGAGTTCTGGAGCTGGGAGAGGTTAGGAAACGACAGTGGCAGCGATTTTCGAGGAGCTGTGTCCGTTAAGATGTTAGTTTACACAAGCAAACAGAACTGGCACGCGTCACTCACCTCCACCCGCAAGTGGAATGGCTGGAGGAGGCATGACTTTAGATGACGACATCCAAGGTCGAGAGTGGGCGTATATATTCCGCTTGACAGGTGTCCCTGGCATGATTTTTTTGTCTTTGGGAGGGGCACCTCCAGCGGCAAGAGCTTTGAATATAAACTCGTCGACTTCGCCTTGCTGCGCTTGAGCAAATGCAGCGCGGGGCCAAGCTGAGCGAGTGGACGGGTCGAGACCAGGGGTGACGAGACCCGAGTCGTCCGAGTCCATGGCGTGAAACGCCATGTCGGTCTTGGACGCGAGAGGGCCCAACGTGTCCTCCATCTCGTCGCCAAGCCCACCTACACCCGAATCCCGGGGCCTGTACTTTTTTGCAATGGGCTCCAGGGTCAATTTAGGGGAAACACTCTGAGACCTAGCGGGGACTGGTCTTGCAGAGGGGGATGCGCTGAGAAAGGAACCAGGGCAAGGTGGGATGGGGGGGCCAAAGAAAGCAGTTGTAGAGGAACTGCGCTCGGTGGGAGAGTCGAGAATATGGAAAGAGGTAGTCACGGGTGTGTCTACCAAGGCCTCGAATATCTCGCCCCTTGCACGAGAAAGTTCCTGGCCTTCGATAGACCTCTTGCGACCGCGGCGTCGCGAAGTAGGCGAAGGGGACGAGTCCCGTTCCTTGACTGTGCGTGCGAGGAGACCGTCCTCTTCACTGAGAGAGAGCTTTGTCATTGAATCTGCCTGTCTGCCAAGACACCATTCGGTCTCGGCAGGCGTCTGGGGAGCACGAGACCGGGATGTCTTGAGGGGAGTGAGGGCAACGAAGGGTTGCTTTTTGGGAGGGGCCGGGGGAGAGAAGACGCGGTTGGTGACCGCGGGTGTTCCAGCGGTGAGCGGATGGA
>QMFG01002473.1:287-20521 GCA_003314545.1 Ramaria sp. MG151 | reverse complement strand
GGGGACGGCTCGTCGTCGTCGTCGTCGCTGTCGTACTGGCCACCGCTTCCACGCTCAAACAAGACGCGTTTTCGAAGAGGCGACGGCGATGGCTGGGACGGAGAGTCGTTGAGAGAACGATCGAGGGGAGACTTGACAAGGGTGGGAGAGAGACTGGTTTCGCGTCGCTCCTTGCCTGGTGGTCGCAACGAGATGCGGTCGCCGCGGTAGGAGGTGGCGGGAGGTGTTCGCAAGACTGCAGTAGAAGACATTGGAGATGATGGCCGTAGCTGAGAAAGTCGCGTGTGTGGCTGAATCAGACGCGTGCAGTCACGTGATCCCGAACTTGTGCAGTCGGAGTGCCGACGCAGAGGAGATGCCGCGGGAGCTGTGCCGATGTGCCGGGAGAATATGCAATGTCTGACGGGGTTCCTGACGGGGCTCCCCGGTAAGGGACGGCGCGGTCGCCGTCTCGGCAGCGGGGAGACCTGGGAATCTGAGATTGCTTGGCGTATGCCCACTGTGTCTCTCAGATTCCCCGCCGTGGTCGTGCTCGGCAGACAGTCGAGCCTGGGCGTCTTGGGCCAACCCGAGTCGGCCATGTCTGGCTTCCCACCCGGAAAGAGGCCGTGACTTGTGTCGTGCGCACGCGGAGGTGCGACCGCTGTTTCTCTGCGCGATGCGACGAGCCTGCAGCTGCATTCCGCACGACGTCTCGGACAGCGTCGAGTGGTCGCGGACGAGGCGGACGAGCAATGTCCGAATCGGCCAATTTGTCGGCAACCATCAGCACGTGATGTGAATAGTGGATGGAGCTCTACTCGATGGCTGGTGTGTTTCCCCGAGTCGGTTCTCAGAGGACTCTGCAACATTTGCAATGTCACGCGTGCACACAGGGCTACAGTTCTTGGCCTCTCCTATAAAGCCTCCATCCTCTTTCCCACTACCCTCCACAAATCCCCCGTCCCGCTCTCACCATGGTCAAGGTGCATGCTCCCATTGCGCTCTGCCCGCCCCAGTCTGCTCACCCGCGCCCTGCAGGTACTTTGCGTTCTCTACGACGGCTTCAGAGCTGCAGAGGAGGAGCCCCGTCTCCTCGGCACAGTCGAGAACAAGGTCCGTCTGTTTTCCGTGCTTGCTCGCGCCGATTCCTCACCTCCCTCGCAGCTCGGTCTCGAAAAATGGCTGCTGGACCAGGGCCACACCTTCATCGTGTGTCTCTTCCCTGCCCTCTCCGTTCGTCGCTAATGCGCCCCACAGGTCACCAGCGACAAGGAGGGCCCCAACAGCGTGTTCCAGAAGGAGATCGTCGACGTCAGTGCATTTACCCCGCGTTCCGTCTCCGCTCCCCTCTGAAGAGAATTGATGTGCAGGCCGATGTGCTGATCACAACTCCCTTCCACCCCGGCTACCTCACAGCCGAACTCATCGAAAAGGTCTGTTTCCCGGCTAATAATACTCTCCGTTCCGCGTTCTCACACCCGCCCCCCCCCCCACCCCCAGGCCCGGAACCTCAAGCTTTGCATCACCGCCGGTGTCGGCTCCGACCACATCGACCTCAACGCCGCCAACAAGAAGAAGATAACCGTCGCAGAGGTCTCCGGCTCCAACGTCGTCTCAGTCGCCGAGCACGTCGTCATGGACATCCTCATGCTCGTCCGCAACTTTGTCCCCGCCCACGAGGTACGCATACATGCATCTTTTTATCCCCCTGTCCCCTGTTCTGACTTTTCTTCCGCCCAGCAAATCGTCCGCGGAGATTGGCAGGTCTCAGACGTTGCCCGCAACGCCTTCGACCTCGAGAACAAGGTCATTGGAACAATCGGCGCCGGCCGTATCGGATACCGTGTTTTGCAGCGCCTCGTCCCCTTCGATCCCAAGGAACTCCTCTACTTCGACTACCTCCCCTTGCCCGACCACGCCGCCCAGGCCGTCAAAGTCCGTCGCGTCGAAAAGCTCGAGGACATGCTCGCCCAGTGCGACGTCATCACCGTCAACTGTCCCCTCCACGAGGGCACCCGTGGTCTCATCAACAAGGAGACCCTCAAGCACGTCAAGAAGGGCGCATGGATCGTCAACACCGCCCGTGGCGCCATCTGCGACAGGATCGCCATCAAGGAAGCCCTGGAGAGCGGCCACCTCAACGGCTACGCCGGCGACGTCTGGGACGTCCAGCCCGCCCCCAGGAACCACCCGTGGAGGACCGTCACCAACGTGTTGGGCGGCGGCAACGGCATGACCCCCCACTACTCCGGCACTACCCTCGACGCCCAGGCCCGGTATGCCGCTGGTGCCAAGGACATCTTGACCCGCTGGCTCAGCGGCCAACCCCAACAACCGCAGAACGTCATTGTGGAGAATGGCGATTATGCCACAAAGGCCTGTGAGTCGATTCTAGCCTGCCGCGCACCGTTCCCCCCGGCTGAGCTAGCTGTTTCACAGACGGTATCCGCAAGTAGGTGCCAAACCTTTTCGTACGCCATATTAGCACAATGTATTGTAATATATCGCGAGATCTCTTGCATTGAGGGGGAAATAAACGTAGGAACACGTCTGCTATCTAACACGAGTGATACACCAGAAGTCCAGAGTCCGAAAACAAAGAGGAGATAGAAATAATTAATTATAACTCGTTATTCAGACTTTTCATGTCTTCAGCGACCATGTCCTTCAAAAACTTTGCCAGCTTCAGTGCGCTCTTCGTGTAGATGCTTCCCTCCGGGTTATAGAGGATGCAATTATCGAACACCAGATTCGCATCCGCCACAAAGCTCTCCACGTCCGTGTACACGTTCCGGTCCAGTTTGTGCTCGATAGTGCTGAAGTCTATAAACGGAAATTCAACACCCCGGTCGATCAGAGGATATATAGCGATGCACGCACCCATAGGGTTCTTGATTACATCATAATAGTCCGTCACTTCTTCCCCATTAACAGGCTGCAGAAACGGCCAAGCGGCGCTGTGATTCTGCAACTCAGATAACCACCGCGCCATTGCAGTGTGTCGTGGATTTTTAGACGCCGGTCGAGGCCTAAAATTATTCACTTGGAATTAAACACGCGATGCATGCGGGGAGGGGGGAGGGGGGAAAGCTTACGTCTCAATCATCGCGGGCGTCCACCCGCTTTCTTCTAATAAAGAGAAACATCCCCGAACACGCGAAGAAAGAGTTTATATCATTTTTTTCTACGATTTATGGATCCAGGAGGACTTACGCAATCCAGGCACAATTTTCCAGTCGACGACCACTTCCTCGCCCTTTTTCGCGTTGAGAAACTGGGGTAGAGGCGGGTAGACGATGTGTGACTTGGACATTTCGCGTATCTTGGTCAAAATTGCCTTGAAGAAGGGTCTGCTCCAGCTACAAACACTGTTAGAAGCGGTCGAACATCGTACCTCACGCTGCTTTGCAAGTATTTCTCGCGTCTCTAGATAATTGATCTTACGCAACATCGTACACTGCACATGGACTCAGTTGTGCCGTGAATAATAACAAAAAGGTGATAAAAATACCTGCATGATTGTCCCACCCTCATAATCTTTAATGTAACCGGCCCAAATTGCTCGGTCGAGTGTTATTTCTTTAGAAAACCCCTGCAGTGTGGTGTGATTCATGGAAAGCAGCAGGGCATAACGTGATTACACACCTGCTTCTTGAAGTAGCCTACAGCATAATTATCAGCATAAGTGAGGAAATGCATCATTCCGGGATATTTGTTCTTGATGTGCATCTTGAAATGATTCATGAGCATGCTCCCGTATCCCTGGGCCAATCTCTTAGATACAGATACACACAGAGCAGTCTGTTGCAGGCATACCCTGACTTGGTCAACACTGGCGGTTGCAAAAAAAACTATTTCTGCAAATCCCCGCTGTTCAAAAACCCGGTAGCAGATACCTCCAACAACCTTGAGCCCCCGTTTCACGATGGCCATGCAATGACTGTTCTTGTCAAACACCAGACGTGTAATATATTCTCGTGGCATCTTCGGTAGTTGCTTCTGAAACAAACATTTTAGGTTCGTCAGAAGCATAAGTGTCCGTGGAGGAGGTCGATTTGGATAACAAGGAGGCAGGGAGACAATTTTCAGCAATCCAGCTTGTGACTCAAGTTGGGAGGGCTTGAGTGGTCTGTTGTGTGCCTAAACGAATGCTTCAGGAGAAACTTTACACGGGGGTGGGAAAAGCATCACTTGAACGGTTTCTCCCTCGGTGTCAACAGTCACCCCAGTAGCTAATCGTTGGATTCGCTCCTCTCCGAGCTCCTCTGGCCTTCCCATTGATTTTCCAGCTGTCCCAATAGTATCACCACCTGGTTTTAAAGAGTGGGCAGTTGGTGGAGCTGGCGCAGTTCCTGCAACGGTCATATGGCCCGCAGTTTTCTTTCCACCGTATCGGACGGGACCGAGGCCTGATTGCACTTGTGGCTTTGTCCCGTTTTTGAGCGCCAGAGGCTGGTCTTCCTCGTCGGAATCAGAGTCTTCCGCGTCCTGCTCTTGGGTCTGTGTTTGTGTTTGACTTTGAGAATCATCTGCGTCTTCGTTCTCGTTCTCTTCTATCCCCTCTTCCTCCCCTTCTTCCGCCTCATCCGCGTTAGAAAGGGGGGAAGAAGAATAATCAGACAGCGTGTTCGCATGACTTGGAGATAAGCGACGCTTCTTATATGGCGGTTGTGGGGAAGCAAACGTGGAGCTAGAACGGGTGTGTTTGCGTGATGCTGATACTTCATGGATTACCGACCAGTGATAAAAATGAAACCTACATCGCTTACCAAGGGAAAGAACATCTTCTGAGAGTGGACTAAGCGCCTCGTCAGGAATTCGCATTTGCTTTCGAAGAGAGGCGATATCTGTGTCTTCGTAGTCAAAATCAAGCAGTTTACTCATGTCCTGATAGAAACTGATGAATAATTCGCAGAAACACTTGATGCCGATACTGACTTCCAACAGTTCGTCCAACCGGATAGCTACTCGCCCACGGCGACCGATTTCTTCTGCTGTAATATCTTCCAATGCGGCATGGTCGCCAACGTCATGGCCACACCGACATGTCGCGATGTAGCCCACGGACCGAGAAGCTTCCGTATCCCACTCAGAGTCAAGTACCACGCTCATGGAATCCTCAGGCGCTAGCCCATGGCAATCCTCGCATTCAGAACAGGGTGAATGTCGGGCAATCTTCAAAGATAGAGTCTCTCTGTTGAGAGAGGCTAGGTCATGAGATCTGGGATATAGAGCTACGTTCTTGTGTGCCTTGGTATGGGACTTTGGAGGCATCACTGTTTGGATTAGCGCCGGGGCCCGCGGGTGTATAAGTGAACTGTAATTATCAGTTATCCTTAGCTTTCGCCCATCATGTTGTCTTTAAATCGGCTTTTCCTTTTTAGTGTGGCTCTCTTCACTGTGCTGGCTGGCTTATGCACTGTAGATGCTGCCAAAGGGCCTAAAATTACCCACAAGGTCTATTTTGACATTAAGCAGGGCGACAAAAATCTCGGTCGTAGTAAGTTGACACGTGTCACCTCTTTGACCATCCTCACATCGCTTTGTTCTGTCTTGTTAAAAGTAACCATTGGGCTATTTGGCGGCGTATGTTGTTTTCTCTACTGTCCATCTGTTTGTGAATTTCAGCTTGGGAATCTGTCGTAGACTGTGCCTAAAACTGCCGAGAATTTCCGCGCCCTCGCCACAGGCAAGGACAAGGAAGGCAACGAACTTGGCTATGGTTACAAGGGCTCTGGTTTCCACCGCATTATCAAAAACTTCATGATACAGGGTGGTGATTTCAGTTCGTATACGCTTTGGTTTGGCCGAGAAGGACTTGAATACTCATAATACGTCAGCTCGTGGTGATGGCACGGGTGGGAAGGTCAGTTGACCTAGCCCATATTTTTTGAGTAGTGCCTCACAGTCAACAGTCCATATATGGAGCCAAGTTTCCGGATGAAAATTTGTTAGGAAAGATCTAGCTACCACTTCCAGGCCTTTGACATATGTTCGCTAGCAAACTTCGTCACACTGGTCCTGGTATCTTGTCGATGGCTAATTCGGGAAAAGTAAGACTTTTTTCTAGCTGTTCAAACACGTCTGACGACAACACAGGACACCAATGGTACGTGTAGAGTAGAATCGGCTAGGGAACGTGACATTAACGACTCGTTAACAAAGGATCTCAGTTTGTAAGTCGATCGCCTAGAATTTGTACTCCTCGTCATATTTCATTCAGTTTATTTGCACCGTTGTCACGGGTTGGCTCGATGGTCGTCACGTCGTGTTCGGTAAAGTAATCGAGTACGCATAATTCATTTCGGTCGAAACAGCGAACCCTGATGGCCATTGTTTTCGCCTTGTAGTGGTATGGACATAGTCACCACCATTGGTACGTTACATTATATCTGATTAAAAATTTTCTGAGTCGCTGTGACCCTCCCAGAGAACACCCCGACACTCCCGGGCGACAAGCCCCAGGAGCTCATCATTATCGCTGATTCCGGCGAAGTACGTTTTCCTCCCCAAATGTTCCTATCTTTAATTTATGTCATGATTTCCGTAGCTTGCCATCGAGACAGAGGTGGACGAATCTGAGAAACAGGTGCCCATCCGTGTTGACCTCTGACACGCATCTCCAACTCCCACGCAAAAAGTTTCTATTCTCACTTGTACGTATAGGCTGATTTATCTCCAACTACCTCCTCCTCATCTTCACCGTGGCCTTTGACACCGACACCGTCGCTAAACCATACGACCTCCACCTCTACCCAGGAAGATTTGGTATCCGACTACGGAGCTAAACATTTCGTCGTTGCGTCTCCGCTTGCGTGGATTCTTCTGCTGCTTGTGGTCGGTATTCCTGTGGCAGTTTTTGTTTGGATAGGTGGTATGAGGCTTGTTAGGCGATGGATAGGTGGTCGGAAGATAAAAGGAAAACCGAATTCGCGTAGAGATGGGTATATGAGAGTGGACTTGGAAAAATAACCCGTTTCCCTCGATTGTTCTCTTTTAATCTATTTGTTTCAATCCCGATCTCCAGCGAGGCGGCCAATTTCCAGAGGGAGGTCTAGCATCATGGAACAATCTAGAGTGGGTCCAATTTGAAGTAAAATATCCAATAAACATATCCAGTGAGGGGAATCCAATGGCAAGTCTATCAAAGCACACGATCACCAACGACCAATGCTAGGTATAATGGAAATAAAAATGCAGCAACAGTATATGGGTAATCGATACCACGCGATGCGAGTCCTGTAGTAGAGGTATTTGGACTTTTGTTCGCCGAGAAAGGTATGTTATCAGCTGTTGCTCTTTGAACACAAGCCTTGAATGAAACATACGGTATGCCATTTTGAAGAGAATAAGATGGACATGTAGTGTTTGGTTGAGTCTTTAATAATACTGGATTGGAATTCGCGCCAAGGAAACATAACAGACACTCAGCACTCACCAAGGGGTCAGCAGGACAACATACACTATCTCCAAGATTATTTACACTTCCCAGGGCAGCAGGATTAGAAGAGCCTGCCCATTCATTTTGACAAGGCACTGCATCATATGAGATATTCCAAACCCCAAAATCCTAGGATATGATACCTTTTCAGTGATTTAGAGATGAAATGTATGCCTAGACTTACGGTGTATCCATACAGCGACTGGTTGCTTGGGAAGAAATCAGAGGGTATTGCAGCACTAGGAAATGCCAAGTCAAAATTAAGGAAATGGCCAGCTCTAAGAATGCACATATGTGAGATTGTATGGAAAATGTATAGCCGCGCTAAAGAACTACCTACTGATTTGGCTTGTCCTGTGTGGCTCCGCACCAGGTCGAGCCTGGGCACAAATCTGTGACTTTAACTATGATGCTTTTTGGGGTTGGAGGATAAAAAGGTGGATCGGAAAGAAATGTATTAAGCAAAGAGAGCTTAAAACATCGTCCTGAACAGAATTCGCAAGTCAGTCAGCGATCAAATTGGAGGATTAAAAACCCCATACATACCACAGCCAGGTCCATACGCCACCGTACTTCCATAGGCGAGCTGACTTAGTGCGGCGGTGGGGTAGTGAGTGCTGGCTGGTGTGCAGCCGCAACTGGCGACAAAGTCCACAGGTAAGCCATAGTGTGTCATGGTCGCGAACCCTGAGGATGGGTACTGCCACGGTTGGTTATCAGCATAAGAAAAAATGGGTAGGAGAGACAGGACGCATAGAATTCTATGCATGAAACCAAATAAGCGTGCAAGAAAAGGCTGTACAAATGAGTGTAGTTTAAAGCAACTTGGAGTGGGCACGAGGATGACTGGTCGTGGGACCGGATCAGTAAAAATATAACAACCCTTCGTGGGTATTCTACGGACTGTAGCCGCCTGCCTTGGGAGGCCACTGCAGCCTAACTGAACGCGTAGTTTTAGCGCTAGGGAGCAAGTCCTGACGTTGTCTAAGGCCGCGGCAACGCTGGAAGGTTGTTTCGTCACCCACCATGGATGACGGGATTGTGCTGAATATCGCTGAAGACAACACTGAATCGGTTTCTACGAAGCGGGTCACTGAGAAGAAAGGCGGACGATGGACTGAACGGTAAGTTACGTTTCATTGAAAGAAAAACTTGTTCTCAACAATATGCAGGCTAAAGGCCAAAAGGGTTTCAAAGCGGAAGGGGCGACCACAGGAGTCTGCAACAAACCCAACTCAGAGACATTCACACCATGATGTCGAAGTTAGGCCATTCAAGAGACTTCGGACGGAGAAAGATCACCCACAAGATTCATCCCGTTCCGATGCACCCTCCTCAAAACATCCAACTCAAGTCATATCTTCTCTTTTTTCCTTTAATCCAAAAATTTCACCACCCGCGGAACCTTCAGCCCCTCGAAAGATTTCCAAGCCTTCAAATGCACCCGTCAATGCATTTACGTTTGAAGGTCTCGGTCTTTCACCTCTAATTATCTCCCACCTCTCAACAAAAATGAGCATAACTCAGCCCACAAGCATTCAGCGTGCTGCCCTTCCCTCCCTGCTCGAGTCCGCAGAATCAAGAGACGCTTTCATTCAGTCGCAGACTGGATCTGGGAAGACCCTGTCCTTCCTCCTCCCCATCATTCAAGATCTTCTTCCCTTGAGCTCTCTGTCTTACATTGATCGTTCAATAGGCACACTCGCTATTATAATAGCACCGACAAGAGAACTTGCAAAACAGATATCTGACGTTTTAGAGGTTCTCCTAGCATTGCGCCTCCGGCCACCTTCAGACGACCCCGAGGGTTCGATTCCAGATTTATCTTCGCAGCGCCTCACACGGTGGCTTGTCTCTGGACTTCTAACAGGTGGTGCAACTCGGACACACGAGAAGGCTCGTTTACGCAAGGGGATACCAATCCTTGTGTCGACTCCTGGCCGACTTCTTGATCATCTTCAAAATACGGCTGCGTTCGATGTTGGAAAATGTCGCTGGCTAGTTCTTGATGAGGCTGATAGACTCATGGACCTGGGCTTTGAAGAGACAATCGAAGGTATTCTCAAACGTCTTGATGGCCGTCGCAAGCTTGCTCTTCTGGCAGAACAAGAAGGGAAAGGTACTGATGTTGCAGGATGGGAGTGGAAAAGACGTCGTAATGTCCTTTGCTCTGCCACTATACGAGAAGACGTGCAGAAGCTGGCAGGCGTTGCCCTGAATCGTCCCGTAGTCATCAAAGCAATAGATGCAACCGCTGAGTCCACTCAACCACAAGGTCCAGCAAACGTTGCTGTAAGCGAGAAATTCACGCCACCATCCCAGTTAGCACAGAAGTTTGCAGTCGTTCCTCTCAAGTTACGGTTGGTCACCCTAGTAGCGTTACTGAGGACTCTTCTGACTCAAGATACCGAGCGCGGACGGCAAAGTACAAAAATAATCGTGTTTCTAAGCTGTACAGATTCGGTCGACTTTCACTGGAATTTACTCGGTGGCGCAACTATGGATGATAAGGAAACCTCCGATTCAGGTTCAGAAAATGAGCTGAAGGAAGCCGCGAGTGGTGAGCCTCCCGCGCCAAAAGCATCACGAATCAAGGTTCAATCAACGCTTCTCCCAAACACTCATATATATCGTCTGCATGGCTCTTTATCCCTTCAGACGCGACTTGCCTCACTCAAAGGTTTCTCATCCAAGTCCTCGGCTGGAGAATCACATGCAGACCTCTCGTCTATCCTTCTCTGTACATCCGTGGCATCGCGTGGGCTGGACTTGCCCTTTGTACGTGCTGTAATTCAGCATGATTTACCCACAGAAGGTGGTGCAACCGAATATGTTCATCGCGTAGGTCGGACGGCCCGAGTAGGCAAGGGAGGCGAAGCTTGGGCTATTGTAAGTCCTAGCGAAGAACAGTGGATACCATGGGTCGAGGAACGCATGGGTGGGACCTCAGATAGAAAGAAAGCCAGACTGCAGAACTTTGGTGTGGAAGGCATACTTAAGAGTGGGTTTGGTGGACAGGGAAAGGAGTATGAGGCGAGGGCGACACAAGTGCAGTTATCCTTCGAGCGTTGGGTCTTGCGAAGCCCTGAGGTATTTACACCACTCATTTCTGATGCTGATTTATTTACATTGCTCCAGCGCGCTGAGTTAGCTCGAAAGGCCTACGTTTCACACATGCGCGCTTACGCCACCCATCCATCAGACGAAAAACATATTTTTCACGTGCGTAATCTTCACCTAGGCCATCTGGCAAAGGCATTTGCGCTTCGTGAAGCGCCTAATACTGTGAAGACTCGGAGCAAGGTGGGGTCTCTTACGCGACAGAGACTGCGCAAGGGAGAGAGAACGTCAAAAGTTAGCTCCAAGTCAGATGTACAACGGAAAGGATCGGGTCCACGAGAGGTCGAGGATACAGAACAACGAATGATGGCAGTTGTTCGTATGCAAGGGCGCTTGAGCAGGAAAGATGGACTTATGGTTACCAGCGGGGCATCAGAGTTTCAAATTGCAGGTGGGGACGCGTTGGAGAATCTTGTGCGCTATTAGGTTCGCAGCATTCCATGTTTTCGCTATCTTTCTATATGTCGGAGTCAATGACAACGAAAGGCCTGCCACGTAACTGCTCTAGCACAAACACTCGCGAGATATTCAATGATAGGTGTCTAACTTACGTAAATAAGGGATTTGGCGCCTTCTACTTGTACAAAACTGCTTTGTTCTCCCGTACCCACATTCTTTCTTCTTCGGTATGTGGCAAAGGGGGGTCCAGACCTTGAGTCCTCCAGAGCTCTCGTTCGTGCTGCTCAACGTGCATCTCCCAGTCAAGACCCCGGTCCTTGATAAAGGGAGCCCAACAAGCCTCAAGACCATCGAGGTTACTGGCCCAACGCTCCCTAGGAACACTTCTAGAAGAGTATAAGTATCGGAAGTAACATTGTGGAATTTCAATAAAACGCGACAAACCGGGCGAGTTGTTGGGAGACAATGCGAACAAAATTGTCTCTTTGTTTCCCACCAACGTAGAAGGAGTCTGAAATACTGTTAGCTACACGTCAAGTTACTAGTCGTCCAGACAGTGACCTTTAGGTATGTCTATAAACAGTACGTTGACAAAGAAAGCAGGAAGGTTGGCCGGCGGAGCGGTATAATAGGCAGTAATACGTTCCGCAATCTGAGCCTTATCCTCAACGGAAAATGTTCCAGGGGTGGCGTAAATACGATGCAAAGGCATGCTGAGACACTGGTTATGAAATTGTGGGCTTTGGAGAGTCGTTCAAGTTATTGAGGATTCTACTTAGTTTGACGGCTTGCGTTTTATACCTGGCAAATACATAAATGATTTATTTACCCTTGACGTAGGAGTCTCTTGATTGATAAGACCGACCGGGTTGTGACAAAGTGCGACATCTCGGATATACATCTTCGATGACTATGGTATCAGGAGTGTATTCACGTGTTGTGTTACCTTGGACGTATCAATGACATTTCAACTAATCACCAAGACCGATAAGGTACGTGACAGAATGTGGTATTTTGGACATCTAGTTGCAATCTAGTTGCAATTGCTGAGTTACGTAATCAATCAAATTCGCTTCTTGGGCGTTCAAGTCATTTAAACACCAGAGCAATGCCATGGAGGGCGACGCAGACACTCTGGCATTTCGAGTGGAAGATATATCGAGTCCCGCGTTTACCTTTGTTCCATTACCTTGGAGGGTCGGATTACTCACTGGCGTAGGCATCTTATGTTGGGCGAGCAATCTACAGTTTCTCCATTTCATGGGTATAGACACCGCCTACGTCCTCGACATGCACTCCCACATCAATACACAATATTCACGACCCTTTTCTCCTACTTCTTCCCGTTTCGGCTCAACCACTTTTACAACTTCTGGACGTTTATATGTTGCTGTGTACAAGCTGTTTGGGGCATATGCAGCTTGGACTTTCGGATGTTGGTTGTTGTTCAGGGCCCTGTGTGGAGGAGATGCTCAAACGATTGACCAGTACAAATTCGTACCCGAAATCTGTGCGGTTGGTATACTTGCCGCTCTCGTGTGCCCGCTCAACGTGATTCGTAAACGTGAGCGAGACCTCTTTCTACAGTGAGGGGTCTGTTACCATAATCGGCTCTTTTCAATGTTCTAATTTTGAGCTGACAGGGGACTCTATCGATGTTTGTTCTCATCTATGAATCAGCCCGCTTACTTTTCCGACGTTGTTTTGGCGGATATATTTACTTCTTTCGCGAAAGTGATTGGAGATTTATGGATTTCGGCTTGCATGCTCGCTCCTTGGGGTAGCCTACGTTCCCTGCCTGTGGATGAAGGTTGGTTGCAATGGGTGGTACCGTGTTTAATGAGGTTGGTTGTAAATCGACTGAGCAAGTTGTATCCATCTGACTTCTCGGCGTCCTACAAGCCTACCTTATGTTGTTCGATTCCGACAATGTCTCATCGAATTCCTGTCCTCCCATCAGTACTCCAACACCCGGGCATTGCTTAATGCCATAAAGTATTCTACTGCCTTCCCAGTCATCTTTCTTTCTGCGGCACAGCGATTGGTCGTTTCTGAACTAGTGGCTGAGAAGGGAACGCAGATTATCAAATCACCCTGGCATGGAGAACACCAACTTTTCAGACTCTGGTAATTTCCCTGGTTTCCTTAACGTTCAAATGCTTAAATCATCCTCCCCGTCAAGGTTGCTTGCTGTGGCTGTGAACTCGGGATATTCTTTCTGGTGGGATGTAACAAATGATTGGGGCCTTTCACTGCTCCAGCCAACTTCGGGGGACGCACGGTCTTCTTCACCATCGAGGCCACTCCTTCCCCAGCTTCGAAAGTCAGGATCCTCGACGTCACTTTCTTTATCTTATGGTGAAGACGATGGGTCAGGCGGCGCCTCTCAGTTCCAAACGTCCTTGTCCATACATCGGAACTATCCCCGGGGACTCCGCCCAGTACTCTTATTCAATGATCCTACCGTTTACTATATCGCTATCTCACTCAATCTAGTCCTACGCCTGACTTGGTCGCTCAAGTTATCTTCTCATCTCTATTCCATAGCTGAACTAGAAAGCGGTGTGTTCCTCATGGAAGCACTTGAACTAATTCGTAGGTGGGTGTGGGTGTTTTTTAGAATTGAATGGGAGGCTGTCAGGAAGGGAGTAGTCACTGTCAATGACGATGGAGCTATTCTAAGAGAGGTGCACGAAATGGATGGAATATAGAGGGGCATAAACCTTGTAGTAACAACAAAAATATCCTAGAGTCTTGATACCATACACTAGGGATGTGTTTAATTCAATATCTAGTCAAAATTGTAGAACTTGCTTGAGCTTTTAGTAATTGCCTACAGATAATTTAAATTCTGTTGACATTTGCAACTCCTCTCTCTCAGGATATTGGGCTGTGGTCCAAGTAACCCTAACATTGTAAGTCCCTTGTATCAGAATTCAATTATCAAAGAGAAGAATTGTAAATGAATGTAGGGTTAGTAGTATTGTGGGGAAATGTTTCTAATAGTAATAGAATAGTATTCAAAGGTGAATAGAAGTCCTACAGTAAAAGCAAGTGGCTTTTGGAATGTTTGCAAAAAGGTGCATAGTTCCGAAGAGATAGATATTTTGAAAGGACTCTGTCTTGTGGATTGAATGAACTTCACAGTCCATGTTGATCATAGCCAATAGTCTCACATTCTTTCAAAGTGTCTCTAAAGTAAAATACAGTGACTCACAAACCTGAGTCAATGTTTGGTGCTTTTGGACTATTCATTGAATAGCTTTGAATGTAAAACATATATGAAAAAAGTGTTGGTGCATAAAAAAAAGAATCTGATCAGGGTTATGCAACCATTAAAAATTATGTAATTCCAATCAGGGGTGATGAAGATATGGGCAATTCAAATCAAGGGCCCATTGACTCAGTTTTGTGAGAGGGTATCAGAGTAAGTTGCAATTCTAGTACTTGGTATTGCCCCCCTTAGCCTTAATTACTGCCTCAAGTCTTCTAGGCATACTCTCTATCAAATTCTGACACACCTCTGGTGGTATGTTATTCCACACCTCCTCTACTCTCTCCCAAATTTGCCAAACTCCCTTGGATGGTGTTGGATACTCCTTAAGCCTGTTTTTTTGCATGATCCCAGAGGTGCTGAATGTAAGGGCAACCCTCCTAGCGCCCACAGGTACCTAGTAGAGGGGAAATCCAAAGATATATATATATGTATAAGAAAATACAGTGAAGGAACTCTCACCTAGTAGAGGGGAAATCCAAAGAGAAAAGTCTAGGGATCCCCGCTACTAGTGAAGAAACTATATACAACTACCTAACGCCCAATCAGGGGTAATCCTACACGCTGTCAACCCTGCCCGACTTCTATCCCCATAAGGCACTTCGACCCTGACGAAGGCCAGATGTCGGGCCGAAGGTTCGGATCAAAGGTTCGAGTTCTACCCCGAGGTTGGTAGAGGTCTCGGGTAGTCCGAGGTTTCGGACTAGGGGCCCGAGACTTCGGGTTCGTGTTTGGAGGCTTCGGGTCAATGACCCGAGGCTTCGGACCGAGGTTCTCGCGCCTCGGATTTGTACTTCGCATGTGTAGGGGCCTTGGAGATGGAGGGTTTGGTGAAAACAGGTTGTCCCCTGACAGCTTCGGTAATTATGGAGTTTGTACTCCCATCAAATAATCTAAGAGGGATTGGGTCTATGGTTCGGGGTTGGAGGTTGTGTCTACGTACAAAAGTGGATTCAAGGAAACAGTGTGTGGAGCCAGAATCTACTAATGCTTTAAAAGGAGTGTTTAAAATAGTTTCGGAAGACAAATTAACTACAAGAGACGTAGGACTAAAGAGAGCGGAAGCGTTAAGTCTAACCTCTAGTTTGGCATGTTCAGGGTCAATGCAACCCTCGGGATGTGCAGAGGCCGAAGGGTTGTGGATTAGTTTTTTGCCTCGGGGGCCGTGGCCGTAGGTTTGGCTTTGGTCTCTGAGGGCTGGTTGGCTGCCTGTGCCGCTCGGGCCTTTGCTGTGGCTCTCGGACACACACTAGCTTTGTGGTCTGTACTGCCACAGACCAGACACAAATTCAGGTCGAAGTGACGCTGGCGTTCTTGGGGAGTAAGCTTGCTGTCGGGCCCGAGCTTACCTGAGAGATCGGGTCCCTTTGACTGAGGTGTAGAGGGCTTCGCAGCCTCTTTGCCTTTGGCCGAGGTACCTTGCTATGCCTTCGGGGTCATGTTCGGGGCCAGGGCAACCGATTTCTTGGTCCGAGGTTCAGACCTTGATGACGACTGGGTTGTCTGGCAAGCAAGCTTGCCTCGATGTTCCCAGTAGCGCTGGTCGATCCATTGGACCAGATCTTGGAGCTTATCCAGGGTGCGGGGTTTGTTGAAATGAATCATCTCATCTTTGATTCGCTTTGGGAGGGCAAGATAGGCCTTCTGAAGCAGCGCTTGGTCGTTGTAGTCGACAAGCGAGGCGAGGCAATAGAATTCAACAAAAAACTTGGTGGCCTTGTGACTGTCCTTCATCACAAGGTTCTCAAGGTCTACCTCGGCATCCGCGACTGCGTCATACGGACCAAAGTTGATCATGAGCTCCTCGGTGAAGCTATCGTAGTTGTTGAACCACTTGGGTTCAAACAAAGAGTCATCAGTAAGGTACAGCTCAAAGTAATCAAGAGCCATGCCTTTGAGGAAGGACAGGGCGTAGTTGACCTTGGCAGACTCATCCGAGAATGCTTTCAGTCAGGCGCGGAAATTCAGCTTGTACTGAAGGAGGAAGCCTCATAGCTTCTTTGGGTCTGAGCCATCAAACATATCGGGTTCCTGAATTTTCACTTTCAAGGATTCGGTTTTTTGGGGGCCCATGAGGTCCCACAATCTTGGAGAGAGCCTTGGCGAGGGATTCTCCAACATTAGTGTCGTTGTCTGACGGTGGGTCAGGGTCGGGGTCAGGGTCGGGATTCGGGTCGGGATTCAGATTGTCATTGGGGGGTTTGCGATATGGTTCGGGGTCATTGGGGACCTCCTCAATGTGTCCCTCAGGAACTGAATGATTGTGAAGGGGCATGTTTCGGTGTTGAAACAAAGGAGTTGGGGTCGGGGAGTTCCTTGCTCTTTGAGCTAGGATGGAGGGTGTTGCTCTACTGATTTGGTTTCGAGCAGCGGATTGGGTGGTCGGGGTCATAAGGACTGTCTGAGCTTCGAGAGTTCTGATATACTGTTAAGAACTGAGTCGGAGCAGAGGCAAAGCTAGGTTTGGGGCTCAAAGTAGAGCCGACCGAGGTTCGGGGTCAGGGGGCCGAGGGGGGCCGAGGCTTGGCCAGCAGGTTGAGTGGGACTTGGCTTCAGCTTATATGCTGCGCCAGCTCAGAGTCCTGTCCCATATTTCAGACGAGGACCGAGGTCACCCAAAGTTTGGGCGTGACATCTAAGCAGAAGTATATTGAGATGCAGGGGATGCGCTGATGCAGATGCAAATTGTCAGTGCTTAAAGTTTGTGTACTATAACATGAGCTTTGTATATAGAGATAGAGCTCAAACTTAACAAAAATGAGATAGTTTTTGAGTTGTATAGATTCCTTGAAATGAAAGCAAATGGCCGGTGATGATTTGCTGACAGTAGAGCAGTTGCAGAGATATAAAGCAAGAGATTGAGAATATGGGAGACTTTGTGGAGTTTTACTGCCTTAGATTCTAGTGAGAAATACAAGCGTATTTAAGGAGAATGCTAGCTAGGTGTCAGAATCCAAATAATAGCAGTAAATGTTGTGGATGAATGTTGTGTTAGTAAAAGTGTTCGGAAATATTCCTAATGGTAACAGGATGGTTTTGAAAAGTGAATAGAAATCCTACAGTAAAAGCGAATGGCTTTCGGAACGTCTGCAAATGAAGTGCATAGTTCCGAAGAGACAGAGGTTCCGAAAGGATTCTATCTCGCGGATCGAATGAACTTTGCAGTTCATGTCGATCACAGCCAATGATCTTACATTCCTTGAAGTGGATTTAACTAATCAAAGTGAAATTGGAGTGCTTACTCAAAAAAAGTATAAAATTGTTGTTGAAGTTGAGTTGGGAGTGAGTTGGCAAGTGTGAGTAGAAAATCAAGTTGACATACGATAATTGAACTAGGGAACATACATGCGAATGTGTTTAGCTATATACCGAAGGGTTCGGAAGAGAGGGCGAATGGGAATGAGTCCGTGAGGATCGGAGAGTAATCAAGGTACATGTATACTAATTAAAGGCCATAGAAAACGTAGAATAGTGATGGAAGGAAAATTGTGAATGAAGAAAAGAAAAGGATAATAGACCATCACCAACTCTTGAAACATGTTTCCGAATCGCGTGGCTCTTCGTGTAAGGATAGCCATGCCTAAATCTTTCAGAGAGCCATTATGAGAGTCTAGAACGTTCATATCATTAAGCCTGATGATATGGCATGTCATCGCAAGCTTTGAGTGAATATGAATAACTCAATCCATAATTTCATGGTGAAAGATGGGGATAGTGATGGGGATAGTCAGGGTGGTTCTTTTCTAAAAAAAGAATATGATTGGACCTGACCACTGATTGTTTCACAAGAATTGATTCAATAGATGGCGTATTTGAGTCGACGTGATAGACAAAAAGGGTTGTGGGATGAAAGTGATGGGAGTGTGGGAATGTCGCTTCGGGCTTCGGACGAAGAGCTTCGGAAGGATTTCTTCAGAACGAATATAGTGTGAATTGAATGTCCAGACTGTGATCGTGACACTAGGGTGAGTCTTTTGTGAATGAATGAAAAATATCAGGGTGATGGAGCGGTTCTGGGGTTGTGTTAAGAACTGAATCTTAGCGGAGGCAGAGTGAAGGTGGAGACTCAATATAGAGTCGACTGAGGTTTGGGGTCGGGTTGCCGAGGGGGGCCGAGGCTCGGCGAACGGGTCTAATGGGACTTGGCTTCAGCTTATGTGCTGCGCCAGCTCAGAGTCCTGTCCCGTATTTCAGACGAGGCCTGAGGTCACCCGAAGTTCGGGCGTGACCATAACGAAAGGGATGAAGGAGCGTAGAGATTAAGCAAGGTGTATTGGGGTATCTTAGTTGATATCAGAACTGATTATCATGTACATGAACGAATAGCTTATATACGGAGGGGTTTGGGGATCGGAGACCGGATGACCGAGGTCAGGGTCGTAAGCTATGCAAAAGGAGATCAAACAGATGGGACGGATATGAAACGTGTTTGAGGTGAACGGGGACTCGGGCCTGAAGGGCCGGGGGCTTCGGTTCAGCGGTGGGGGTTCTGACAGTACCCCCCCCTTAAGGCTGAGCCCTCGAAGCCTTGTACCTGGGGTCCTAGTCACGTGACACATTTGAGTCGGGTTTGGAATATAAGGGCACGTGTGGTGGCAGGTCCTTTAGATTAAGGTGCTCCCCATCTATGTCAAGCAATCCTGCGCCCGAGAGTATAACTGAACGCCGCACCCGATTATTGCAGGAGATGGAGGAGGTGGAAGAGCTGGAGAGGGCCGAGGAGGCCCGAAAAAAGGCCGAGCAGGAGGCCCAGGAGAAGGCCACAGAGGAAGCCACAGAGGAGGCCAAAAGGAAGGCCGAGGAGGCGGCCCGAGCAAAGGCCGCAAAGCTGGCCCAGGAAGGGCATGCCGTTGGGACCGAGACGAAGGAGGAGGCGGGTAGGGTAGCTCAGGCAGAGCTGTCGGCCGAGGCAAAAGGCAAAAGCCGAAAGACGGCCAAGCCGGAGGCAAGTGGTGTGGAGAGGGTGCAGATAGCTGGGGTGAGTGACTTGCTCTTTTTTTATTTTTTTATTTTTTTGGTTGACATCCCAACAGGAGGTCTGCATCCCATGCAGCCGTCGCGGCAAGCGCTGCGTGCTGGGTCAGGTGGGGGCCTCTTGCGTTCACTGCCACGAACGCAAAGTCGCTTGCAAGTGGTCGGGGGCAGCCGAAGGGTCGGGGCCGAGGGCTGAGAAGCGGGGTCCCCCTGAAGGCTCAGGTGGGGTCAAGGAGGGGCCTTCAAGGAAGAAGGCCAAGGGG
Organism: Ramaria sp. MG151; assembly: GCA_003314545.1. NCBI lineage: Eukaryota > Fungi > Basidiomycota > Agaricomycetes > Gomphales > Gomphaceae > Ramaria > Ramaria sp. MG151. The sequence goes on along the minus strand of QMFG01002473.1, from coordinate 1,068 downwards.
ATTGCCCCCGTTGTGGGACCGGCCGAGGTCGTGATCCCAAGGGGCGTTCGGGTCTCAGAGGCACTTTTAGAGCATGTGGTCGATGCCTTGGAGGAGAGCAATCGGCTCCGGAAGCAGCAAGCCCTCGCAGCGAGGCACACGGGGGAGGTTTTGGAGCACTTGCTCCAGGCCTTGAGGCGGGGGGTGGAGGCGCAGGAGGACACTGTGATGACCCTTCAGCATATTGAAGGGTCCCTCGGGGAGATTGCTGAGGTTGAAAAGCAGCAGCTCGGGGACTCGGAGGATTGGGTACCTCGGACGAGGGGCGTGGGGTCGGAGGTTCGGAGGGATTCAGAGGGTGACGTGGATGCCGAGGTTTGGGTGGACAAAGGAAAGGGGAAAGAAAGGGAAGAAGAGACTATGGGGTAGTTGTACTTAGAAAGAAAAATAATAGTAATTTTTTTTTTTTGATGTGAGTTTCAGTTCGGGTTTGGGTCTGTATAAGTGGAAGGGACTTGAGAGAAAAGGATAAAGTTCGGGTTTGGGTATGCAGGTTTTCGGTTCGGATTCGGGCTTGGGTCTATGTAAGTGGAAAGGACTTTGAGAGGGAAGGGATAGGGTTCGGGTTCAGGTAGTGTGAATTGAGGGTTCGGTCTTGGGTTCGGGTAGGTAAGAGGGACTAAAGAAAAAGAGAGATTTAAGAAAGATAGGGAGTATAAAGTTTGGGTTCGGGAGTTCAGGAGTTCGGTGGTATAGTTATTGTTATGATAAAGGAATAAAGATTATTGTTTTTTTTTTTTTT
>QMFG01002467.1:0-11334 GCA_003314545.1 Ramaria sp. MG151 | reverse complement strand
AGGTTGAAGAAAATGGCGCTGGCGGAGTTGGAATGAAAATAGATGTGGCTTGTCCGCTGGCTTGTCACCGATCATAATCTTTTCTGGAAAAGAAGCATCCTGACTATCCCCATCACTATCCCCATCTTTTCCAATGAACTCATTGATTGAGTTGTTTCTATTGTGTGGAAGCTTGCGATGACATTCCATATCATTATATTCTATGGTATGAATGTTCTAGACCCTCAGGATCACCCTCCGAAGGATTTAGGGACGGTTAGTTCTACCCGAAGAGCCATGCAATTCAGAAACATGTTTCAAGAGTTATTATGGGTCCGTTAATCTTTTTCTTCATTCACAATTTTCCTACCACCCTTGTTCTTTGTTTCCTATGGCCTTTAATTAGTATACATGTACCTTGACTACTTCCTAACCATCACGGACTCATTCCCATTCGCTCTTTCTTCCGAATGGTTCAGTATATAAGCTAGCACATTCGCATGTACATTCCCTAGTTCAATTATCATATGTCAACTTGATTTTCTACTCACACTTGCCAAACTCGCTCCCAACTCAACTTTACCAACAACTGTCTATTTTTTGAGTAAGTCCTTCAATTCAACTTTTATTAGTTAAATCCACTTCAAAGAATGTAAGATCATTGACTGTGATCAACATGAACTGCAAAGTTCATTCGATTCACGAGATAGAATCCTTTCGGAATCTCTGTCTCTTCGGAACTATGCACGTTATTCACAGACGTTCCGAAAGTCATTCGCTTTTACTGTAGGATTTCCATTTGCTTTCCAAAACCATTCTATTACTATTAGGGATGTTTCCGAACACTTTTACTAATCCAACATTTATCCACAACATCTATTGCTATTATTTGGATTCTGACACAACTCACCTTCAACAACAACTTTATATTTTTTGAGTAAGCACTCCAATCCTACTTTTATTAGTTGAATCCACTTCAAGAAATGTAAGATCATTGGCTGTGATCGACATGAACCGCAAGGTTCATTTGATCCACGAGATAGAATCCTTTCGGAACCTCTGTCTCTTCGGAACTATGCACTTCATTCGCAGACGTTCCAAAAGTCATTTGCTTTTTACTGTAGGATTTATATTCACTTCCCAAAACCATTCCATTATCATTAGGAATATTTCCGAACACTTTTACTAACACAACATTCATCCACAACATTTACCGCTATTATTTGGATTCTGACAGGTGGTTCTTTTCTAAAAAGATTATGATTGGACCTGACCAGTGATTGTTACACTAGACATTAATGGAGTGATTTAGGAAATTTGATGTATAAGAAGATTGTTGGAGAAAGTGATGAGATCGAGGTGATGTTGCTTTAGCATTTGGAACCAGCATTCGGAAGGATTTCTTTGGACAGAGATATGTGGGAGTGTAAGGGATAAGATTATGATTGTGACACCAGCCTTACTTCTGCCTCCATTCTGATTTAGTTCTTAACACCAGGTATGTGTCAAGGCCAGTTTCTGGCTAACCTCTGGGAGTGCCTGGAACCTTCCAGAAACAATTTCAAAATATGTATTTCTGTCTCTATATCTAATCCTATTATTAATTTCCATTTATAAGCTATGGAAAACTTCCTTTGTAACTCAATATTTATGAAACATGTTCCATCTTATTTTATCTATCCCTGAACCCAATCCCTGACACACCTAGTATATAAACCTGTAGTTTACCTGTATGCTCTCCAGTTCTGATATCAACTTAGTACACTCCCTTCTTTGCCTCTCTCTATTCTCTCTCCTCCATCACCACCTGCAACAAGTCCTGGCTCTCCCAGTTTTCCAGTCATTTGGAATTTCTGAAATACAGGGACAGAATGCTGGGCTGGAATAATATTAAAGCTAAAGCCAAGTCTGTCCAATTGTCACGATCACAGTCTGGACGTTCAATTCACACTATATTCGTTCCGAAGAAATCCTTCCAAAGCATTTCGTCCGAAGCCCAAAGCAACATTCCCACACTCCCATCACTTTCATCCCACAACCCTTTTTGTCTATCATGTCAACTCAAATACGCCATCTATTGAATCAATTCCTGTGAAACAATCGGTGGTCAGGTCCAATCATATTCTTTTTTTAGAAAAGAAGCACCCTGACTATCCCCATCACTATCCCCATCTTTCACCATAAAATTATGGATTGAGTTATTCATATTCACTCAAAGCTTGCGATGACATGCCATATCATTAGGCTTAACGATATGAACGTTCTAGACTCTCATAATGGCTCTCTGAAAGATTTAGGCATGGCTATCCTTACCCAAAGAGCCACGCGATTCGGAAACATGTTTCAGGAGTTGGTGATGGTCTATTATCCTTTTCTTCGTTCACAATTTTCCTTCCACCACTATTCTACGTTTTCTATGGCCTTTAATTAGTATACATGTACCTGGATTACTCTCCGATCCTCACGGACTCATTCCCATTTGTCCTCTCTTCCGAACCCTTCGGTATATAGCTAAACACATTCACATGTATGTTCCCTAGTTCAATTATCGTATGTCAACTTGATTTTCTACTTACACTTGCCAAACTCGCTCCCAACTCAACTTCACCAACAACTGTATATTTTTTGAGTAAGCCCTTCAATTCAACTTTTATTAGTTAAATCCACTTCAAGGAATGTAAGATCATTGGCTGTGATCGACATGAACTGCAAAGCTCATTCGATTCACGAGATAGAATCCCTTCAGAACCTCTGTCTCTTCGGAACTATGCACTTCATTCGCAAACGTTCCGAAAGTCATTTGCTTTTACTGTAGGATTTCTATTCACTTTCCAAACCTATTCGGTTATCATTAGGAATATTTCCGAATACCTTTACTAACACAACATTCATCCACAACATCTATCACTGTTATTCAGATTCTGACACCAATCTATCCAGAAGTCCATCAGAACCTCTGGAACCTATATATATGCTAAGTGATACATTCTGGAAATAATTGCATCATCACCAAATATGACATTTACCATCAGTATGTCAGGATTGAATTATGAGTGATAAGAGTTGTAGATGTATGTGTGATTAGTACTATCAATCAGAAATGTTAACCAATAGCAGTAGAATGATATTTGAAAGTGAATAGAAGTCCTACAGTAAAAGCAACTGGCTTTTGGAACATTTGCAAAAAGATACATAGTTCCAAAGAGATAGATGTTCCAAAGGAACTCTATCTTGTGGGTTGAATAGACTTCACAGTCCATGTCAACCACAGCCAATGAAATTACATTGTTTCAAAATAGATTTTGTTAATGTAAACAAGATTAGAGTACTCACTCAAAGGTGTAGTTTTTTCAAAGACTTTTGTTCAAGGTAGTTCACAATGAGTTGGCAAGTTTGAGCAAGACAAATAAGTAGACATACAATTATTGAACTAAGGAACATACATGTGAATGTGCTACCTATATACTGAACAGTTTAGAAGAAAGAGCAAATGGGAAAGAGTCTGTGAGGGTCGGCAGGTAGGTAAGGTACATGTATGCTCATTAAAAGCAATAGGAATGAAAGAACAAGGGAGGTAGGAAAGTTGTGAATAAAGTAAAAGATTAACAGACCAAGAATACATCATGAAACATGTTTTCCAAATAAGCTAGAAATGCTTACTTGGAATGCTTGGTGGAAATAAACCAATGTATGCAGTGGCTTGTTGGCTATTACAAACACCTCAGCAGTTGCATAGCTTGGTTATATCAAGCCTGAGGTGTTCAGAAATGGTTGTGTTGAATCTGATCTGGTCAGAAATTTCTCTGGTATAATTGAAGTGTCTGTGCCTAACCGTGAGAACTATAGACTCTAACGGCTCCCCTGTCCATGAGGTCACATGCCGACCTTCACCTTGCTTCAACGCCGCCAAGATGTCGATGTCTGGCTCGCCCGCGGGGCTTTTGCCGCCAAAAGGAACGGTGGTCCAGATAGCGTCTTATAACACTAACCTCCAAGGTGGATATATAAATTAATGGTTTGCATTCAAAACTAACCATTCTTGGCCCTCAGGCGACTTGGGCGTGCCCCAGGACCTTGTCGATTGGCTAAGCCCTACGCTGAAAGTCTCGAAGTTTCTCACTCGCTCTCCGAATGCTCCAGACATTGTGGCTGTTGGGTTTCAAGAACTGCTACCACTTCATCTTGGTTGTATGTCATGCGACTTGTAACACGTCTGGGTAGCTCATGTTTATTCTCCAAAGTTTCGGGGTTATCCAGGTCCGTAATCACAAACCGGGATTCTCTAATTCGATCCCAAATCGAGGCGCACGCACCCAACAATGAGCGTTATACACTCATCGCGCCTGAGGTCTTCGTCGGTGTTGCACTGCTCGTCTATGCGCGTGACAGTGGTATCGGGAGGCGCGTTTGTGATGTACAGACAAACTGGACGGGGTGTGGGCCTGCCTGGCTTGTAAGCCTCTATCTTTTTCCTTCCTCCACTTGTTCGTTCCTAAAACTATAGTTAGGGAAACAAAGGCGCTGTTGGCGTGCGGTTCAGAGTAAGGGGAGAAGACGGGGGTGCTGGAGAATTGTTTACGTGAGCACCGAGCACCGTCACCATAGATATGCAACCCATTGCCCCTATGCGGCCCAGATTCGTCAACGCACATCTCACAGCCCATGCTCCCAACATCGCGCAACGCGTGGCCGATTGGAATCACATTGTTCGCACTCTTCTATTCCCTTCTGCCTCTCATGTCCCAGGGAAAATGGTCAACACCACTATTTATGCCACATCACACCTATTTTTCCTTGGCGACCTGAATTTTCGTGTTGATGTCCCGCCTAGTCATCCGCTTCACTCAAGCCCAGATTTCATGCCACAACTTCACGCACTACTCAACACGGAACGTGGAAGAGAAGAGCTGAAGGAATTTGATCAATTAACCATAGAGCGAAAGAAAGGCACTGTATTTCCCGGTTTATGGGAGTCCGAGTTCTGGAAATTCAAATGCACATATAAATTCAAGATTGGCCAAGTTGATCAATATAAGTATGTATTCGCATTTTACTTTAAAGTCATTATTAAGAAAGAATGGGTTTCCGTGTCAAACAGTGAAAAACGTGTACCCTCGTGGACAGATCGCGTTCTATATGCGACTTATTGCGATCCTCCCGACCGATCAAGAGTGACCCCGCTGCTTTACACCTCCATTCCCTCGTATACCACATCAGACCACAAGCCAATTGTCGCCTTATTCATTATTCCTCCACCACCGAAAACCTCGCGTACCCCTACTCCGACCATCGCATCTGCCACCATCCCCCTCATTACATGTCCCTCGCTGTATTCCCCCGACCCGTACGCAGCTTGGAAACGGTATACAGGCAAGATCCTTGGCCGTGTCCTTGGCCTGTTCTGGTACGTCTTCGTTATGCTGGGCCTTGGAAATGCACCATTTGGCCTCGCAAACGCACTCCTCAGTATCGGGGCAATGACCTGGTGGAGGAAACGGAATGGTGACGCAGTATAAGTTTATGCTGGGAGATATCTATTACACCATGTATCGGAACCCCGGACTTTTAGTATTTGCCTAACAGGCTCGCGCGTTGACTTGCAGAGCTTGTGGGCGTCTTGTACACCCTTTGGACCCTTCCAGAGGCGGACAGGCCGATGCCTGTCGAGATCTACTTACCCAGCCAGCCAGTGCTTGGGGTCCTTTCGTTTCAATTCGCATAACATTAATGAATGATGGCGAGTTCTTTGCAGGGATGAAGATCCGCAAGAAGAATAGCCTAGCAGGGTTACGCTATATTTGGACTGACCAACCTTATATTCAGGAATTTGTTTGAGCGAAAGCTGTAGCACTAATATAGTAGGTGGGGGCCCTGTAGTAGATGGAGTATCCCGTCATTGTAAACTCAGAAGTAATGCGCCGGTATCAGACAACTTCGAGCCCAGTTGAGTGAGATCGAGGAATAAGCTTCTGATTCCTAGGCAATCCAACTAGCGCATGCAAGGATCTAGAGACCTAGATTTGGTCATATGAGAGGTGATCACGTCGAGGCCAGATGTCCGATTAATTAGCGGTCGTCTACACAGCTATACCCTTAATACTCATTTTGATGTGTAGCGGAGTAAAACCGAAGAGTAACCGACAATGATGTTTCCTATTCCCCAGGGAATCCAATCAAAGCTGAGACTGCAGCGCTTGGCAAATGATGATAGGCACATGTCTGGTCATTTAGCGATAGAGGAGCGCCATAGACAGGCGACATTTACTGACTTTGTACCCCTCTACCACCATCAAAAAGGTAAAACATTACCCTGCTCGTAGTGAAAGTCACCGGTTTAGCTGGAGGGACTATGTGTCCGTTCAGTTTCCATTGGACTAGTGCCCACCTTGCAACTAGCGCCACTACAGGGCCAATGTACAACACCCTTTAGTTAGATGCCTTACCGCGGAATACATGGGCTGTTCTCCTCTCCTAGCACCATCAATTTAAGAGAAGAGAGCGGCTGACTTTGAAGACGACTCTGAACTTCAATGAACGCAAGAAAGTGGCTGACATGTCACCGAGACACGCCATCTAGAAGTAACTTCAAGTTGTAGGTCAAGGAAACTCTTAAGATAATGCTAATATAAAGCACAGGGCTCCAAAGCCCTGTATGAAACAGCAGAGATGGTTCAGGTTCATCTCTGAGCAGTGATTGAGCTCAGCGATCCGCCTCCCGTTCTCCCGATGGACTGTAGAAATATATGAGTGGCTGGATTTTCCAGCCACTCATGTGCCTCCAAACAGTATATTAAGAGCAAAGCGGGGCGGGTCACTTGCTTCATACAAACACTAGAAGATGAATTTATATCATCTCTACTGTTTCATACAGGGCTTTGCAGCTCTGTATTTTCTCAGTTTTGTCGCGCCATCGCTATCCCTCGACTTATACAAGAAGGCCACACCACCCTCTACGCAGACCCGTTCAACCGCATCCCCAAGCTCAGCACCTCTGGTCTTTAGCCCTACCATCCTCCAGCAATTGCACTACGACGACCCCTACAATACTGCCTCGAAATATCCCCCTTCAGTCGACATTGACAAGATAAAGGACACTGTCAATCCATCACCGACGCTTGAACCATGCTTGTCGCCACACAATCGCCTTCCGCAACCTGTCAAAGAGGAAAAGGATAGAGCACACTCCATTTCTCCTGAATCACAGGATGGTTCATTTGGCGTTCTTTCTGAGCATGGCACTCCTACTACGATCAGCAGCAGTGTTTGCTTGCTTGCCTTGGGGATCATTCTCGGAACTGTGGGCACGCGTAGATTGCCCGACGATGTATTCACGACATCTGCCACACGGAAAAACCTTAGCAATGAGTGTGTCTTGTTTTATTTCATGATGATGAAGCTTTCTCTGACATATAAGCTTGTTTAGAAGAGCAAGGAAGCAGGCAAAACCACGGAAACACGCTCTGAATACAGTAGTGGCGCCAACGTTCGTGCCTTTGTATCATACTTTGAGCACCGTGGATAGACTAATCCTTCTTGCAGAGTGTTGTCCCACATTGGCCCGAGCTTGACGAGGCCAGCCTCGAATGAACACGGAAGGATGTCCCCTGCACAATATCAGATTAGCGATCAGTGAGCTCGGCATACATTTATACCACTTGCGCTATGTTAGTTTTACAACCCCATCTAGAACCAAAAACGTCACGAGTGTTGCAGCAGCTGATGGCTTTAAAGACATCGTGAGCACAGTGGCAACGTCGATGTTAGTGTTGCCTTTCTTTACTACCTAAACGGATGTGTGATACAGTTACCTTAGGTCGGGAGACGTTACTCAAATCAGCGTGACCAGGACATCCAGGCAACATCATGACATTGAGTAAGTTTTCTTTCAGTTCGGAAGTAAGCTTCAAATCGCCCTCTCTAGTAAACAAAACTCTTCGAGGAGGATTCTCAGTGATTGCGATTCTATCTTGGCTCCAAGGTCTATTAAACAGTTAACAAATGCCCCACAGCCGTGAGCAGCTTTTCTTGTTTCGTATGAGTATAAAGTTGACCAATTGATATGCAGGGATAAACTTCCCGAATCTATCGGAAGAAACACAGAAGCCCATTCAAGGTGCGCAGCGCCCATTTGACTGATCATTTGACTGATCATTTGTACCATGTGTAGTGACAATCAGCTACGCACCCACTTGGATGTGCTACGGTTTGCCTCAGCCCAGTTTAACAGGAATTTGGAAAGCTATGACAATGGAATCGCCGCGCTGAGTGAAATGCGAAATATTATCAACGATGCATTGGAGGAAGATCGTAAAGCTCAACTTCCGTCTGTACCCATCTCCCCCGCCTTGGACCCGGCTAAACAACAGGTGGAATCTTTTATTCCCGCAAGCGCAACCTCTTTGGAACATCAATCTTATGCTCCTCTTGATATCCTTCCACGTGAAGCAGTCCAGCATCGACCGAAACCGGACAAAGAGCTTTCATCCGGTGATATTATCCGACACCTCGGGAACTATCCACTTATTTCCAGTTCTACCGGATACTACTCAGAGTTTTCCATTCCAAATTCTACTGTTCCTCGCGCCCCGGATACTCGTATTTCCCCTCGTGTCCAACCGCATGCAGATGTGAAGCGGTCATCGAAGCGATACTCAAAGCGGCATGGAAAGACTCCCTCAGGCGCATATCTAGATTTCCTTGGCGATAGTATGCCTGTGTTCAAATCTGCAGATATCCAACGAGAGTCCTCAGTCCCAGATCCTGCGGCTCTTGTTGCACGACGTACCGTCTCCCCCAACATTCTGCCACATCCCGATGTACAACGGCTATTGAAGCAGAAGAAAGTGGCCTCCCCAGTGCTTGACTCTGAGTACTCTGGGGATCATTCACTTGTACTAGACGCCAGAGAAATCCAAGATGAATCCTCCGTCGCGAGTCTCGTTGCCCTTCCTGGCCAACGCGAGGTTTCACCATTGAATTTCTGCCAGCTCGAAGCATCCGATCCTGCAGAAACTCCGAGAGAAGCCCCTCTGCCGAACCTCGCAGCGCACCAACCCCGACTGCTTTCTTCGGAGGACTTAAATTCGACCACCGACTATGATATCTTCTCCCGTGGTACCAGACCACGGGAGGAGATAGCACAGCTAACGAAGAAGAAGGAATCCTTCATTGACGATGACAGCATACCAGTCGCTCCTCTCGAGCCATCCTTGGTTGACGGATTCGGTGTAAAGCTCATGTGTGTTAACGTCGTCTCCGAGCCAAGGAAGAAGAATGGGGTGCGACGTGCAAATAGCTCCGGGTCCGTTGGCGATTATCCACCTGTCTTCAGCGCCGAAGAAACCCAAGCAGAGTCTTCCGACCCGATCCTTGCTGCCGTTCCCCCCACATCTTGTTGCATCTCCCCAAACGTCCTGCCGTATGGGGACGTGCACCAATTGTTAAGGCGAGAGAACGTGTCCCTAGGTGCACACGAGAGGTTTGAAAACGACCCTCTAACTATATTCGATAAACCTCAGACCACAGACCTGGCGGCGCTTTGCGCTCGACGAATCACATTTTCTCCGGAATCCATGCCACATGAAGCCGTTCGGCCGCTGATGAAGAGGAACAGAGCCTTTCTTGATGATGATGTCAGTCTGCCAATCGCCCCCCTCAAACCGTTCTTGGTCGATGTATCTAGCGTAAAGGTCATGCGTCCGAATGACATCCACAAGCTGAGGAAGAGGAAAGAGATGCCCTCAGTCGCTGACACAGGGATCATTGGTGATTGTCTACTTGTTGCATTTGTCTTCTGTGCTGAAGAATAACCAGCAGAGCCTTCTGACCTGATTACCGATACTCCCTCCCTGTCTCCAGGTCCATGTTCGGGGCTAGTCGACGACTTACCGATATTCGATCCCGCGGAGATTCGAAGCGAATCTTCCCTTGCAAAACTAGTGACACACACTTCCCGTTGGAAATCATTTGCTCCGGAAGAATTCGACCCCATAGCACGGGAGGAGATATCATGGCTGATGAGGAAGAAGGAAGTCTTTGTTGATGTGGATGACAGTATGCCAATCGCTCCCCGCGAACCATCTTTGGTCGACGTGTTCGGCGTAAAGCTCATGTGTGCAGATGTCGTCTCCGAGCGGAAAAAGAAAAATGGGGTGCGACGTGCAAATACCGCCGAGTTCGTTGGCGATTATCCACCTGTCTTCAGTGCCGAAGAAATCCAAGCAGAGTCTTCCGACCCGATCCTTGCAGCTGTTTTCCCCACATCTTGTTGCATCTCCCCAGATCTCCTACCGTATGCGGACGTGCACCAATTGTTAAGGCGAGACAACGTATCCCCAGGTGCACATGAAATGTTTGAAAATGACCCTCTAGCTATATTTGATAGTCGAACGGAATCTCAGAGCACAGACCTGGCGGCGCTTTGTGCTCGACGAATTTCATCTTCTCCAGAATTCATGCCACATGAAGTTGTCCGGCCGCTGATGAAGAGGGACAGAGCCTTTCTTGACGATGATGTCAGTCTGCCAAACGCTCCCCTCAAACTGCCTTTGGCCGAAGTATCTAGCGTAAAGGTCATGGGTCTAGATGACGTCCCCAAGCTGAGGAAGAGCAGAGTGGTACCACCAGCCGCCGACGGAGGATCTATCGGTAACAATTCACCTGCTCTATTTGTCTTCAGTGCTGAAGAAATTCGAGTAGAGTCTTCCGAGGTAATTGCTACCTTCGATCCTCTGCGTTCTTGTGTCTCCCCACCTGCATGTGGTGAGCTGTCAGAGCCTGGTAGCGATCTGCTGCGCAGAATGCAGCAGTTATTGAAGCGGGCCGAGAAGCTTTCTGCAAGTCAACATACAGGGCTAGTCGATGACTCACCTATCTTCGAACCAGCGGAGATTCGACAAGAATTCTCTTCTGCAAGGGTCGCTAAAGACACTTCGCGAAGGAGATCATTTGCTTCGCAAGAATTCGCCTCTAAGGCACAACATGAAATATCACGTCTGATGAAGAAATGGGATGCCCTCTTTGACGAAGATGACGGTATGCCAATCGCTCACCTCGAACCATCCTCGGCCGACGTGTTTGGTGTCAAGCCCACGTGTGCAGATGTCCGCTCGAGGAAGGGAGCGACGGATTAGCTGGTATTCCTAATAGCCAGGGATATTTATTGCTTTATTTATAATCTTCGTACGACACTGTAATTTCAATTCTTGATCCGTACTCTTATACACTTTATTTAATGAGCCGCCTCAGATTATATGACCGTTGGGTGTTCCATGCATTACTTGAATGGTGTATATTTCCACTGATACGAGACTCCAGGCAGTCATTCAGAGATCGTATTGTCCTTAAGCCAATTAA